>PVHX01005479.1:0-111572 GCA_004024805.1 Geosciurus inauris | reverse complement strand
TGCAGGTTTATATAGGGGAGGGGGGTCCAGTGGTGTCCTGTTTCTAAGTTAGAATGCGGAAGGGGACTGTCCACCTGAAACAGTATAGGGTCACTTAGTTAGGGTAGCCTGGAAGCAGAGGTCAGCCAATAAGAGTGAGGGGACGTGGGGACTGGGGCTGTAGCTCAGTGGTAGAGCGCTTGCCTAGCATGCGTGAGGCACTGGGTTCGATCCTCAGCACCACGTATAAATAATAAATGAATAAAATAAAGATCCATCAACAACTTAAAAAAAAAAAAAAAGAGTGAGGGGATGTGGCTTTCTCAGGGCAGCGTGGTCAGTCCCAAGCTGGCTCCTCAGCGCCATCTCAAGGCAAGCCCCCACAATCCTACACTCAGGGGCTGCTAGCTGGACCGGCCCTATGGGCTCCTTAAGAACAAGTGTAGCCACACGTGGTGGCACATGCAGCAGCTTGGAAGGCTGAGGCAGGAGGATCAAGAGTTCAAAGCCAGCAAAAGCAAGGCACTAAGCAACTCAGTGAGACCCTTTCTCTAAATAAAATACTAAACAGGGCTGGGGGTGAGGCTCAGTGGTCGAGTGCCCCTGAGTTCAATCCCCGGTACGCCCCCCTTCACCCTCCAAACAAAGAACAGCAGGTATAGCCCACGCCTCTTCTCCGGGCTCCAGCATGCTGCACTAAACACGGCAGACATTCAGTTAATTTCTGTGGGTCAAAGGAAGAGCACATGTCTCATCAGGAGTATGGAAGGCACTTAAGCGCTGGCAGGAACTCAACGGCCAGAGGGTTCTGGTTAGGGGTTAGTGACATTTCTGGTTAGGGGTTAGTGACATTTCTGATGGAACTGCTGCAATGGAAAGCAAAAAAGGTCGAATGGCCTTCCCAAGCTTCCCTTCAGTCCTAAATGCAAGAGTGTGTGATCCTTTGTCATTAAGACCACAGCATCCTACCCTCCTCGTTAATTATGGAGAGTGGGGGATAAATCATCCACTCCTGCTTGATATCTTCTTCACCGTCATGTATTACTTCTGATGTGTTTTAAATAAACTCAACTGAATAGCTCAATTTTTTTAAAAGAACCTTTCCATTTCTGTTGGGGCAGTGGGGGAGGGGTCGTGTGCTATTTTCCGCTCCTTGCAGTGCCCCATAGTCACCCACAGGAACTGGGAGGGGACTCAGACCCTGGCACCAAACCCAGGTCAGAGATAGGAAAGCAGAACAGGTCAACAGGGTGAGGGCAGGTCAGCGGGGTCACTCGGGGACACGGGTTAAGGTGCGACAGACACAGAGGCAAACTCTTTGCAGAGGCCAAGGGGGCACCTGCCCCATCCCATCTCTGCAGCAAGAACTTCATCCACCTGACGCAGGTGGGAGAGGACCACAGAGGAAAGGGAGAGTCAAAACCAAACAAGGAAGATCCGCAGAGAAGGCAGGGGCTCCAACCTCAGCACATATACTACGTCTCCACTCAGCCTCGAGATGAGAGGAGGGCGTGAGGACCAAAAGGAACCATGCAGAACTGCCCTGTTAGATCCCTCCCTTGTTGGGGAGTGGCTGCCAAGGGCATCCTGGAATCCCCGGAGCACGCAGCTCTCACTGCGGCAGACTGAGCCAGGGCACCAGATCCCCCACACCAGGAGATGCTGCCTGGTCTAGTGAGAAACTGAAAAGCCAAGGAGGAATAAATGGGATATACAGAAACATTCCAGTAAAGCCGAAATGGCATGCTTTAATGATTCCCTGAATTTTCAGACAGTGAAATACCACAGAACACCCTAATGGTGGACACAGGTCACTAAACGTTTGCCCAAACCCACAGGATGTACCACATTAAGAGTGGCCCTGAGGGGCTGGGATTGTGGCTCAGCGGTAGAGCGCTCAGCTCGCATGCGTGAGGCCCTGGGTTCGATCCTCAGCACATACAAAGCAATAAAATAAAGCACATACAAAGCAATAAAATAAAGACATTGTGTCCATCTACAACTAAAAAAAAAAATTTAAAAAAAAAAAAGTGGCCCTGATGCCAACTGTGGGCTGTGGGTGATAATGACACACCAATGTAGGTTCATCAACTACCAAAGAGACGGCTCTGGAGGAGAGGGGTGGCGGGGAGGGGGGTGTGCGTTTACAGGAACAAGCGGGGTATGAGCAGGAATCTCCATGCCCTCCATTTAACTTGTTTTGAACCTAAACTGCTCTAAAAAATAGTTTATCGAGGAAAATAACAAATGACCTCATCATTCCAGTTAACCTCCAAAGAGCACATACTTCCCAAGACATTCAGTGCCCACTGATCTTTACAGAGCAGAACTCTAAAATGGGTCATTGAGCCTAAAATAAATAAGAAAAATAGGAGTTCTGATTTAACCTGCCAGGTTCTGTACACTGTCACCCGTAGCTGTGCAAGTTATCTAGACTGCTGTGCCTTTTACAAAGTAACCAAGAACAAGTCACCTACAAGAAACTCCAAAATCCCTTTGCCATTTAACATTAGCATCTTAGAATGCTCAAGTTATACAAATATTATTGTTTTAATTACAAAATCACCCCAATGCCTTCATCCTAACACTGCTTTCCTCTTCCCCTGACTGGGGACAAGCACGCCTTAATGAGACCCGACCTGCCCATCATCTCGCTCTCATTCATAGCCAGCACCACAACACACAGCTGTTCTCGTAAGCACACACTACTCCTGTTGGAAAACCAAACTGAAAATTAACTTTCAACAGAAAACGCCTAGGCAGTTACCTCCAAATAAAAACTCCCAGCCAGGCGCAGTGGCGTAAGCCTGTAATCCCAGCACTTAGGGAGGCTGAGACAGGAGAATCGCGAGTTCAAAGCCAGCCTCAGCAACAGTGAGGCACTAAGCAACTCAGTCAGACCCTGTCTCTACATAAAACACAAAATAGGGCTGGGGATGTGGCTCAGTGGTCGAGTGCCCCTGAGTTCAATCCCCGGTACCAAAAAAAAAAAAACTCCCTGCATCCTAGCCTCCTGTTCCTACAGAGACACTGACCCCCTAGGCAATCCCTTTATTAGCATACCCTGATGCTGTGTCTGGCTGAGCAAGTACCCCACCACCACCATGTGCATGTTCCACTGGGAACTGCCAAGACTTCTCTCCCACCTTGGGAAGTCATCGGTTACCTGGCCTGACTTTCCCAGTATGGGGTACAAGGGGCACAGACTGGTCAGAACACCATTCCTCTTGACCACGGGCTTGGTCTGGGGCTAGGGACACCACTTAAGCCCGGCCAAGCAGACCCTTCCTAAAGGCCTATACTAGAGTGACCACTGGAGGAAAGCCAGGGCCTCGGGTGGCCACCTGTATCACCAGCTGGGAACATCAGCCCTAGCAGTAAGCCACCAGCAGGTGGTCCTGTGGGACCCAGAGCCTGCAGCTCTGGAAGCCAAGCCCACCCTGGCCCTGCAGGGGTGTGAGCAAATGAATGTGCCTTCCCCTTCTGCTAAGGCTAGCTGGGGTCAGCATTCTCTTGCCCGTAATTGGGGGAAAAGGAAAATGCAATGAGCATTTATCCCAACAGTAAGCATTCATCACCAGCAGGGTCACTCAGTCTGCCAGGCCACACCAGACAGGGTAAAAGCAGCAACCCAGAAAACCCTAAAGTCACCCACCTGGGTTAAAATGAAAGCCTACTAGTTGTAAAAGCCTCAAAGCAGCTACCCTGATTTTTGCAGATGTAACCAAAGATGTTTAAACCACATCCCTGCTACATTCTGCTATACAACTCATCGAAATGTTATGTTCTGGCTCACTTCAGGGGTGACACCCTACCTGCACATTAAAGAGACTTAAGGTCAAAATGCAGTATATACAACAGGAACGTGGTGCTCTGGCATTATCTACCTAATAAGTGTTTCGAATGAAAATTTCTGTCATCCAAGAAATTATAAACTGCTCCTGACAACAGCTCAGGAACTGTCCCACTGACAGATGGACCCTACAGTGCCTCTCACCCATCCATCCACCCTGGGCCAGCACCGCTGCCACATGGACACTCTTGGACAGCGGGACTCAGAACTCACTGTGCCCAGCAGGGATAGCTAGGAGGAGTGTGCTCAAAGCCAGCTCCGTCCTTCAGTCACCCTGGTCACAGGGGCACACTCATTCCCAGGTTGCTAAAAGCTACTGACAACCTAACTAAGGCATCGCCAGCTTTGGTCTCTACCCTGGACTCTTCCCCCAGCACCAGACCCATGTATCTAACTGGCTGTCCATTCCCTCTGCCTCCACTAACCTGTTTGAACACAATCTCTTATCCACACAGGCACCTCACTGCCAGTGGGGGGACCCAGGTCCACTCACCCACACACCTGAGCCAAAAAGCAGTAGCCACCCCAGGAATCCTCCCTCCCTCCAGCACCAAAAGCCTGCCTTTCTGCACACAGCTCCTTGTCCTTCCACCCAGCCACTAAAGCCACCACAGCTCAAAGTAGAATCGGTCCACATCTCCATAACAGCAAAAGGCCAGCCTCCCTCCACTGTCAAAACTCACAGCTGGCCTCATTCTGCTACTTTGAACTTTCCAAGAAAAGTACAATTATTATGCATCAATTAACAATGATTTTAAAATAAGAGGTATATTTAAATACAAAAATAAAAAATAAAACTTTCCCAGGAATCTCACATGACCAAGCAGGCTACAGCCAGAACCACACAGTGAGATCCATAATCTGGCCCCCTGCCCTCGTCAACCTCCTGTCCCCTCACTCTCCTTCCTTTTCCCTTCAAGTCCAGCAAAACTGAATTCTTCATACTTGTCCAAACATTCCATGCAATCTCAAGTCTTTATACTTTGAGCATTCTAATCGGCTTGGATTCTCTCCGCCTTCAAAAGAAATTCTTCTAGAACACAACTCGGGCACCATTTCTTTTATTCATCCCCAAACTGCTACCTCTAGCTATTTAATTCCTTCTTTTGCTGTGCTACTTCTGTGCCTTATACTTCTACAGTGCACTTATCCCACTCACATGCCTGATACACACGCCCTCTGCTACTGACCATGAGCTCCTTGAGGACAGTGCTATCACATTCTTAGTCGCAAGGTCAGCACTGAGTGAGACACAAAGTGCATTAATTACTCTTGCTACACTCTGAGTCCACTTCCTACACGTTGCCATAAATGGCTCATTGCCTGATATTCCACCGATTAGGTATCTGTTTAGTTCCATGCCCAGCTTTTTCTCCAATGATTAAAGAAAACTGCTAATATTAATCAAACTAGTGAATTTTCCCAGCATCTAGTTAATTTCAAAAGGCAGAATCAAGTTCTCACTGAAAACTGAAAACTACTAAACCTACCACAGGGAACACAGTGAAAAGAAACGGTCAACGCAAGGCCTACATGGTATCAGGGGGCTCTAAAGGAAGGAGAGGGATGCTGCAGGGTTATATTCACTTGGGCTTTGGGTAAAAGGCTGGTCCACACAACTACCATTTATAATCTTCTTTCTATAGGAAAACATGCTACACTTCAGACCAAAACTTAGAAGTAAAATCTAGAATGCATTTGGAAACTCCCCATCTTTTAAACTGTTTCTGACACGTAAAAATGTGCTTCTTTGTACAGACTGTGACATGGTGACCACGGGAAAAAATTACAATCAAAATATTAATATATCCCTTTCTAACACTTTTACCTTTGAAAATACTATTAGGCAAACAGCCACAAGGCCTACACTTAGCTTTTCAGCTTAGAATAGCTTAAATATTTTTATAATAAGGTCTGACAACACTTCCTTTTCCTCTGTACTTCCAATTCAAGCTTCTCTTCTCATAAATCAACAATACACAAAGGAGAATTTGAAAAAGTAAAAAAGGCAAACGAAATCTAGCAAATTTCGGTAACATTAAATTCTCATATTAATATCTTAACTTTCTCAAGTATTTCTATTCATTAGTAGTATACCTCTGAAAATCGACACTTTTCCTAACTCCTCCAGCAAAACCTGAGAAGATGTGGGAGTGCTCTAACCCCCTGTTCACAAGCACCCAGCTACATGGCTGCCATCAGCGGAGTGCTCCTGTGCACAACCAGGGCCTGGTCCTCAACATTACTCAACACTACTGCTATCTACTGCCCCTCGCTCACTTATGAACCCTGCTCAGGAAGAAAAAATTTATACAAAGTATGTAATATAGCAATGACTACGGCCCCACCACTCAGAATGCATGCTCTATGGCTTCCTGTCACTATGTCCTAAGCTGCTTTCTGCTGCCATGCCATGATGTTCTATCTCACACCAGTCCCAAAGTTTTAGAGTCATCTGCCTATAAACAGAGTACTAAAGCCATAAGCCAAGATAAACTTTTCCTCTTCTACATTGTTCTCATCAGGTCTTCTTGGTCACAGTGACAAATAGCTGACTAAAACAGAAACTGGTACTGAGAAGTGGGGTCACTGTGACTAACCTGACCATGTGGTTCGGAAACCTCGATTTTGAAAAGTTTGGAGATGAAGGCTAGAAAAGCTTTGGAATGTTGTAAGTAGAGCTTAATGAACAATTCTGGTGGGAGCTAGAAAGACCAGAATGCCTATAGGACTATGGACAGTAAAGACTGGGCTCAGAGGTTTCAGAGGAAGAGGCCTACTGGAAATTGGACTAGATGCCATTCATGTTGTGTTTTGGAAAAAACTTCTCTACATTTTGCTCATGTCCTGAGATTTTCTGGGAGGCTGAATTTAACAGTGATGGACTAATTAATCTAGCAGAGGAAATTTCAAGGCAGCACAGCATTCAAGCAGTGGCACAGATAATGCCAGCAGCTTTTATCCAAGTTTACTGTGATAATCAGAAACAGAAAGATTTGAAAAACTTGAAATTTGATCAAAAAAGTACAAGTAAAACTGGGGCTAAGAAGGTATGGTTAAGAGATTACAGCCACTAAAGAAATGCTGAGTACTTTACCCAGAAAAAATAGAAAAGATGACTTGAGGGCATCTCAGGAATTGGCAAGACCACACCCATCTCAGGTTCAAGGGTATAAAAATAAAAATTCCTTTGAGAAGAGACCACTGGGACACCTCGCTTGCCTGTGGGTGGGCGCAGGACCTAGGAAGTTTTTTCATCAAGCTCAGTTGCCCAGTCAGTCAGAGGCAGCTGGAGCCTTGGTCCCAAGAGATCTGGCTACTGCTCAGAGATGGTGGCAGACCTGGCATCAACCACATGGTGTTGGTTCTGCAGGAATGCAGGATGCTAGAATTAGAGGGTCATGGAGGCTTCCACCAAGATTTCAAAAGGCAGCCTGGGAGGCCAGGAAAAGTATAGCAGGATCGGAATCCCTATGGGCTGTCCCTGAGAGGGGAATGCATGAAGAAGAAAGAAGGAAGCCAAGGCTGCAGTGGAGACACCTCAGATTAAGAGATGCCAGTGATATGGGATGTCAGCTGAGGAAAGCTTCAGGAATTGAACAGAAATAAGCCAAGAGAGAATCATGTGGGCCATAGGAGCAGAGTTACACAGCCTCTTTGGAGAGACCACCACAATGCTATGTATGCCAGATGCTAGATGTGGAGCTATAGGACTTGTTGGCCCAACTAGATTATGGTGTTGTTTTAGTTCCACTTCTTCCTATACCCCTGTATTTTTCTTTCAGAATGAAAATGTTTATGCCATTATATATTATTGGATATGGTTAACTTGCTTTTGTTTTTTTACAGAGGTTCATGATGAGAGTTTGCTTTGAATCTCAGAAGACTTTGGACTTGGACTTTTGGGTAATGCTCTAAGTGTGAAGACCATGGAGACTTTTGAAAACAGACTAAATGTATTTCACACTATGAGATGGGCATAAGCTTTGGAGGCCAGGGGCAAAATGCTATAGTTTATGCATGAAGTATCCCAAAAGCTCATGTATGAGACAATGCAAGAATATTCAGAGTGAAATACATGAGAGTTGTAACCTAATCAGTGAATTAATTCACTGATATGGATTCACAGGGTGATAACTTGAGGCAGGTAGGGTATGGCTAGAGGAGATATGTCACTGGAGGTGTGCCTGTGGGGTTTATATTTTGTTCCTGGTAAGTAAAGCTCTCTGCTTCCTGCTACCATGTCCTGAGCTACTTTCCTCCACCACACCCTTCCACCGTGATATTCTGCCACACCTTGAGCCCAGAGCTATGGAGTCAGCGGTCTATGGACTGAGACCACTGAAACCATAACCCAATATAAACTTTTCCTTCTCTAAAAAAATAAATAATAATAATGCATGTACTATCACCCATTAAAAAGCAAAATGGTCCTATTTTTGCAGTGACTATTAATTCAGAGCAGTAAATTTTCAGTCACTGTGTGTACACTCAGTCTTGCAAATGTCTTATCTAAAACATTTAATTAAATCAAGACTAAAAAGAAACATATAAGATATAAAAGCTATTTTAAAACCAAAACATTTATCACAAAGTATTCAACTGAAGGACAATTAAAAATACAATTCAGTTGGTTAGAATGCTGGCTGTCTTCCTCAGGCCCCCTCTCCTTCTCTCCCCCCACCCCCCCCCCACACACAAACACACACACTCTTTAACACACACACTTTAAATAAGAAGCCACGCATTCGGGCTGGGATTGTAGCTCAGTGGTAGAGCACTTGCCTCGCATGTGTGAGGTACTGGGTTCGATCCTCAGCACCACATATAAATAAATAAATAAAATAAAGATATTTGTGTCCATCTACAACTAAAAAAAAATATTAAAAAAAAAAAAAGGCATGCGTGTCATCCCAGCTACTTGGGAGGCTGAGACAGGAGGATCTTAAGTTCAAGGTAAACCCAAGAAATTTAGCAACATCCTGCCTCAAAATAAAAAATAAAAAGGGCTGGGGCTGTAGCTCAGTGGTAGAACGCTTGCCTAGTATGTAGAAGGCCCCAAATCTAATCAATACTCAAAAAAATAAAAAGAAAAACAAAAGGAGGCCCCAAAGTCCATCAGGACATTAAAATAATCATAAAAACTACACACAAGGGCTGAGGATGTGGCTCAAGGGTAGAGCGCTTGCCTAGTATGCACAAGGCCCTGGGTTAGATCCCCTCATTACCACGACCACGAGAAAAAAACTGCAGGGAAATGCAGGACAGTATTTATGATACAATTCTAAATGGAAGAAATATTAAAAACAGCACCTACATTATGACTACAATTACATAGATACATGTGTACACCCATGACAGGAAATAAACAAACTAGAAAACTATATCCAAGTAGTGGGATTACATACGCTTTTATGCTTTTGCTTTAAAAATACATTTCTGGGGAATGGAGTGAGGGTATTTTTCCGGGGGAGGAGGGAGTTTCCCACTTCTGTTCCAATCTCCAAACCCCATTTCACATTATTTTTTAATAGACTCTGCCCAGACAGCATGGCCAGGATAGGAAATGGGCCTGGCTGGCCCCAGCAGATAAGCAAGGCAGGCCCTTTGGCTGGGTTTCAAAGGGCCTCACTATCACAAATCCTCCAGCAGAAAACAGAGACCACCACTCCACAAAAAGACCAAAGAGGAGAATAATCATTTTCTCAGTTTCCAAAAAGCCTTATTTGACAGCAATGGCTAATCTATGCAATAGACCATGTATAAAAACACCAGAGGATTTCACCATTTTGAAAAGGCTTAAAATATTTTTTTTATCCTAAGTAACTTTTAATTCCAAGTATTTTTCAGGATGCTAACAGTAAATTTTATTTCTCTTGGAAACACAAAGAGGAAAAATAATTTCTGACCCAGAGTACTACAATTGCACAAGTTCCTTTTCGGCTCCAAGCTGACAAAGATTACAATGAAGAGAAAACAACAGTCTACAGGCACACCTTTAAACACACACGGTGGGCGGAGTGGCACACACCTAAGATGCCAGCAGTGACTTGGGACACTAACACAGGAAGATTCCCAGTTGGAGGCCAGCCTGAGCAATTTAGCAAGGCCCTAAACAACTTAGTGAGACCCTGTCTTAAAATACAAAGGGTCGGGGATGTGGCTCTGTAGTAAAGTGCCTCTGGGTTCAGTCCCCAGTACAAAACACACACACACACACCCATAAATGTACATATATATGAAGAAATGCCAAGGGCTTCTCAGCTTGCTCTCAAAAAAAAAAAAAGAAAAAAAATTTGCTCCACTTAACAGTAATATACACAAGAACCAGGAATCAGAATCAGGTATATGTCTAGAAAACTCTTCTACCCAAAATTGCTTTAAACTGCATGATTGCTTTAACATCTGACTCTGCTTCAGGCCTCCAAGAGAAGGAACTGTGTCACGCCACACACCTGCCACAGCCCCAGCAGTCCCAGCCAACTTGGGGCGTGTGTACAAGAGCATGTCCCAAAGCCATTCGGGCCTGCACACTGCAATGCCTCCTGTTTATTCAGAGGGAAACAGGCAGCAACCTGAGGAGCCGGGCCAGGAAACGCAAGCAGCTTCACTCCATGTAAGTGCTTCATCTTTTCCCCAAGACAGCACAAAGGAAAGCATTCTGACTGACACAAACTATCTTAGCAAGACTTGAGACTCTTCATTAACAAAGAACCCAAACCTTCTTAAAGGCCTTGACAGTCGATCTCTGTACAATGCTGTTTACAGTGTTTGTTTGTTTTTTAATTGTGGTTTTTCTTTGGGGGGAGGGGGTCGTAGATGGACACAATACCTTTATTTTATTATATGCAGTGCTGAGGATCGAACCCAGTGCCTCACACATGCCAGGCAAGCGCTCTACCACTGAGCTACGGCCCCAGTTACAATGCTGTTTACTCTTGTATGTAAAAAGTACACAAAATACTTTTCCAATTCCTCATGTTATGAAAAACTGTTACAAACCTCAGAAACATTACAACACACTTAAAAAAAAATCAAGTCTCCTCCCACCCCCAAAAAAACACCTCAAAGAAAAGCTGTTAAGGGCAAACTTGAGTCCAACTGATTCAAGGGGGCTAATGCAAACATACACATCATTTTCCCCAATTACAAATTAAAACAATATTTATATTTAAGAGCAGAAAACTTCCAACAGCCCAAACACTAAAAAGTCCACTGGTCTGGAGTATTTTCCCCAGTTCTGAAATGTACAGCAAATCCTTGGTTAAGTGCTACACACAAGAGTTATGGGAAGAGAGTACCGATGACCAGGGAGCCCACAACTCCCTAAGTGGAAAAGCCATGAGGGTCTCACTCATCACTCAGTCATCCCACAGCACCCCCGGGGGGACTGGGAGCTGTGACCTAGCACTGTGGAATCAAAGTGCTTCCCCAAAAGGCAGCGCAACAAAACCCTCAGAGCTCATAGGGCTACAGGGCAAAGGAGCCCAGTGGATAAATGTGGACTCAACCCGCATGCTGAGCAGGGGAGGTCTCAGGGACACACCACTCTGCCTATGAGGAGGCATGGGGAGTTGGCCCAGCCAGAGGTGGCTGATGAGCAGGAAGAGGAAGCCGGCATTCACCAGGGCTCTTACTTGGAGGCTGGCATTCATATTAGATCAGGAAGCACCAGGAAGCCACAGAGGTTCTTGATCGGGGAGTGACAAGATGACAACCCCACTTTAGGGAGCACTTCTGCAAAGAACATCAAGTCTGTTCCAGTTTGGGGCTTCCCAAAACAAACATGGAATCCAAGCTCTGAGAGATGCAATCCTTAAAAAATAAGGTTCCCAGGCAACAGGACAAGGAGCTCACCTCTCCCTTGGACCTCTGCACATGAGTGTAGAAACTGACGCTGGGCACGGTGGCATGCCTGTAATCCCAGCACTTCAGGAGGCTGAGACTAGAGAATCGCGAGTTCAAAGCCAGCCTCAGCAAAGGCAAGGCACTAGGAACTCAGTGAGATCCTGTCTCTACATAAAACACAAAACAGGGCTGGGGATGTGGCTTAGTGGTCGAGTGCCCCTGCGTTCAATCCCTGGTACCAAAAAAAAAAAAAAAGAAAGAAAGAAAGAAGCTAAAATAGCAAAGGCTCCAAGTGTTACAACTCAGAGGCCTCTTCAACTGCCCCCGCCACCGCTGGACCAGTGGTTCTAAAGTCAGTCTTCAGCCACAAGCGGCCAAGAAGCTGCTTTTCAAATGGACAATACTACAGTGTGCCCCACAGCAGGGAACAAAGGAGATCTAAGAATCTTAATTCTCCAGGGAGGTGTCCTCAAAGTGTGGTTCTGGGAGCAGCAACACAACTGGAAAGTTATTAGAAATGCAACTCCAGGGCTGGGATTGTAGCTCAGCGGTAGAGCGCTTGCCTCGCGTGCGTGAGGCCCTGGGTTCAATCCTCAGCACCACATACAAAGCAATAAGATAAAGACATTGTGTCCATCTACAACTAAAAAAAAAATTTAATAAAAAAAAATTAAAAAAAAAAAAAAAGAAAGAAATGCAACTCCATGGCAGGCCTGTAGATAGGGGGTGGGAGGGCCTTCCCTGTGTTAGATGACAGGGGTACTTTTATAGTTGCTGCATCTTCAAGGCAATAAACAGAAGTAAGTGAAAGACTGGTCCCACCTTCAGGAGAGCTTAAGGGCTGGGCAGAGATAATGGTGATAAAGAACTAAGGACCCACACGTCCTAAATTCCAGGAAGCCAAAGTCATATTGGAACAAGGCTCCAGGTCATGAGGAACTGCAGAACCTGGGGCCCAAAGACCTAAAGGCCTGAAACTCCATGGTTGGTTCACCCCAGACTGCAGGCTCGGGAACAGCAATAGACACAGGCAGCTACCAGCTACCTCTTACGTGCAGTGGCCCACCATCCACAAGCAGGCCATCTCAGCAGCACTGGGCACGGGATTCACAAGAACAAGCACCATTCCCACAGGTGCCAGAAGCCTGGCACAGTAAGGAGCCCCCTCCCCCCCACCAACCAATGGAGATTCGGCACACTTAATGACAATGAAGATGAAGGCCCCAAGAGCACCCCCCACACCAGCCCTGCACCAGCCCACACCGGAGTGCCTGGCAGGAGCCATCTAAGGAACGGAACACAACATCTAAGGAACAGGAGAACAGAGCCAGGGCCCTCCCCACTTCAGAATCCGCCACACTCCAACCTATGAGCAGCTGCTAGAGCCCTGTCCCGGCAGGAGCCCTGCGGAGTCAGCCAGGAGTCAGCACAGGGACCACAGCAGAGCCCAGACCTTACTGTGCACAACTCAACAGCGAGTGCCCTCCCTTCAAGGATTCCCTCCCAAG
Source organism: Geosciurus inauris (assembly GCA_004024805.1). Lineage (NCBI taxonomy): Eukaryota > Metazoa > Chordata > Mammalia > Rodentia > Sciuridae > Geosciurus > Geosciurus inauris. The sequence continues at coordinate 98,384 of PVHX01005479.1, read as the reverse complement.
GCAACAATTTTTAAGATGGTATTTTTTTAACCATTATTTTGCTTATTGATTTTTATGTGGTGCTGAGGATCAAACCCAGTGCCTCACGCATGCTAGGCAAATGTTCTACCATTAAGCCACAAACCCAGCCCCCAAGGCAACACATCTTAAAAGATTTGTATTTTCCAGACTGACCCAAATACAGCAAAGCCAACAGCCCACTCACTTTTTCCACCCAGCCAGCGCAGGAACCAGAGGACAGAGGACAGAAAAAGGAACCCCCTACTGGTAAGAGCTGCTCAAGTAATTCTTCACACGCACGTGTTTTCCTTATTAAATTACTTCTGAAGGCTTGTTTGATAGAGTGAGCCTGCACCAAACACATGAGGGAATGTTCAGACCACACCTTTCTTCATCAGGAGTTTAACAACCTGGAATTCCCCACACTGAACATGTTTGCAAAGTTCTCTGAAAACTGCGTCTAAAGTAACTGCTGGCCAAGGTTCGGTCCCCATGTTCTGGTTATCTTTCATTGACACTCAGTGGTTTACTGCTGTGAATTTCTACCCAAGAAAGTACTTTGTTCTCAAGCAGGGAATGGCGCTAGGGTGGCCCCCTAAGAGCAGCCCTCCGGGTGCATACGTGCCCCCTTCCAGCCCTCCACCCATGGACATCTCAGTATTTAGAATGTCATGCTGTGCTGTGCCCAGGGCAGCAGAGACGACTGTCATGTGGGAGTCGTCAGCACCTGAACCTGCCCTGGCAGCTACTCCACATCTGCTGCACATCTGCACCCAAGTCTTACGCTGACCGTCATGGAATTTGCAGCCAGACTGCTACTGCCCCAGCCCTCATGAGAAGCATCTGCTCAATTCTGATCCATGGGTTGGACCCCAAAACATTACCAACTGAAGCAAACCTCTCCCCAAGACCTGATGGGGCTTCCTGAAATGGTTCTGTGCCCACAGGACCATGGGACCAGAAAATGAGAGACAGAATCAAGAGAAGCCTGTTAGGGAGGTGGAGGTCACTGACTAGTAGATGGAAAAATAAGCATTTATTTATATCACCATTTATTTACAGAGAGAAAATAGGCAGAATCACATGATGAAGAGAAGGAGGCTCAGGAGTCCCTCCCACCTTCAGGCACAGAGCAGTCTCCCCACCCTGAAATCCACTCCACCTACCTGGCCCTCCCTCCATTCACCAATCAACTGAAGTAGAGGTCTCTGGAGATGAAGTATGAACCACGGATCAATCCTGAGCCCCCTAAAGTCATGAAAAAGGGTTGTTCTCTTCAAAACAAAGTCTAAAACGTCCAGATACTAGAAGCGTGAAGAAAACAACAGTGATGAGGTTTCAGACGCTGGGAAGTGATGGTAAGAATGATGGATGAGAGGGAGATACCCCCGTCCATCTTGTGCTGCTACAGCAGAACATCACCTGCTGGACAGTTTACAGAGAAAAGCAATGTATCTCACAGTTCTGCAGGCCAACAGGTCCAAGGTTGCAGGGTCACATCTGGCAAGGGCCTTCCTGCTGGGTGGTGATCACATGGCCAGAGCAGGAACACAGCAGCTCAGCTCTCTTCCTCTTCTCATAAAACCACTATCCCATCACGGGGGCCACACCCCAATAACCTCATCTAGCCCTGATTACTTCGCAAAGGCCCCAAGTCCAAATAACATAAAGATTCCAACTTTGGGACTAAGTATCCAGCACACGTAACTCAACCCACAGCAGAAGACAAATCTCAACTCCAGGTGCAGAAAGCAGAGAACCAACCTAACTGTAGTGCTGAGTCCCTAAAACTCAGGAACTGGCTGCACCAGATACCTCTGCAGAAGTACCTGAATCCTCCGCAGAGAATCAGTGTGAAAGTCAGTTAATGAAGTGGTCAGACATTCAGGAGTGAAATTGCCACTGTAAGAAGTGGAAAAGCTGAGACAAACGCCCAGAAAGTCGAGTGAAATAGACATGAAAACAGCTTTAAAAGGTAAGAATAAGGACCCACCCAGAAGGTACGCGGTTCAGAGAGAACACAGAAAACGGAGGAATAGGAGCACCAAAAAAAAAAACAATAAAAAGACCTGAGTTGCCCAACTGATTACCAAACCAGTCAAGGAAAAGAGACTCCGCCAAGACAGCACTACAAAACACAACAGGGCGATTCCCATCTCACTGGGCTCCGGAAGGTCACACGCTTAGGAGCAGAGTCCTGAAGGCTAGAACAGCGGGGAACCGTGCCTTCAAAATTCTGGAAGAGCCAGGTACGGTAGCACACGCCTATAATCCCAGCACTTAGGGAGGCTGAGACAGGAGAATCGCAAGTTCAAAGCCAGCCTCAGCAATGGTGAGGTGCTAAGCACCTCAGTGAGACCCTGTCTCTACATGAAACACAAAACAGGGCTGGGGATGTGGCTCGGTGGTCGAGTGCCCCTGACTTCAATCCCCAGTACTTAAAAAAAAAAAAAAAAACTAGAAGAAAATAATGTCCACCAATGACTTTACCAGGTTGAAATAAAGACTTTTTAAAAAATCTATGTCCTGTGTGCCCTAGTCACAGGAAGGGACTGCAAGATACCCCACACCAATACAATAGCATAAACCAAAGATGATGGCAGGAGATACAGAAAACAGGACATCCGGCAAGACAGCAGCCAACAGAATCCAGGGATGAAGGCAAAGGGACATAGAGGCGACAGCCCAGAAAGGAGCAGAGCGCAGGGCTCCAAGCTTTTCCAGAGGCAGGACACACTGTCCACACCATCTGAACCTCCAACGACAAGCTGCAACACCTGGGCAAGTGTTTGGGGTTCTAAGTATATTAACAAAAAAACCAAACAAACCAACAACTTCCAAGCAACTTGTGACTGCGAGCAGTCACAGTCACTAGCCACGGATGGGCAGGCTGTGCACAGACTTGCTGATCTAACCAAAGCTGCCCTGTTAACTCCAGTGGGGAGAGTCAGCAGGTGCCTGGAGGTGAAGGGGAAGGACAGAACCAAACCTCCGCTGCCGGTCTGCACCAAGTGCCTGAAGCCAACCAGAGAGTAGCAACTCTTCAGCATTCTTCATGAACTAAGTAGCAACAATAAAAATTCAGCTAGGGGAGACCCAGGGCTGCCCCTGCGGAGCAGGCATGGAGGCCAGGAACCTGCAGCTGCTCTCTCCCAGCAAAACTTATACAATTAACCCATATTTTTCAATCAAACTAAACAAAATTAAACAAAGGATTTGGACCGATAACAGTCCTTTCAAACCTTAGGGCCTAAAATGCTTTTTAAAAACAGGAAGACAACTTATAACAGGAAGATAAACCCTAGCTACAAGTTCAGTAAGCATTCACATAAAACTTAAAATGTTCCCACTACTCAGTCAGGTATGAACAGCGTGCTTAAAAGAAAAAAGTTTCTTTAGCTGAACAAAAACTCTCAGCAAAAACACAAGGGAAGGTCTCTGAGGTCAACAGTGTCATTCTCTTGGGGGACATCAGCGCCTCAGTAACCAGAGGCATGGGATGTTTGATACAATGTAGAAAGCAAAGGTACATCTTGTTCTGTTTCCCCAAACTAACCCCTGGAAACCAGGGAGCAACCAGGCTTGGGGAACTCCCTGCTCACCCTCCTCCCCCAGAGCCAGGAGTTCTAACAGCCACATTTTTTCTTTTTCCTAAAGCATTTGGACCTAGGCAGTTAATAAGCCCACTGCAAAAACCTGAGTTATGTGAGATGACAACTGATGGGTTGGAGGACAGTGGCTGGTTCCAGGGGGCAGCAGGGATAAGAATGCAGCTTCCACTTCCTGCACTCACACTGGCCACAAGATTCCATTAGTGATGATCACAAAGGGCTAAGGCACACAAAACACCAGAGCAGGGAGGGCCGGGTGTGGCCTGCTTCCTGCAGGTATGGGCTTTCCCAGCAGCAAGTCTGAATCACAGGGAAACGGCCCAAATAAAGAGCAAACTGGCAAGAGACCATCCCCCTCCACCCTGGCTTAGAGGGTGTGCTGCATACAACAGGCTGCAACCGGCAGGCTGGGCCCCCAGCTAACTCCTCACACTGCATCCTACACCAAGGGCCACCTCAAAAAAATGTCAGCACTGGGTGCAGTGGCACAAGCCTGTAACCCCAGTGGCTCGGGAGGCTGAGACAGGAGGACTGCGAGTTCAAAGCCAGCCTCAGCAACAGCGGTGGGCACTAAGCAACTCAGTGAGACCCTGTCTCCAAATAAAATACAAAATAGGGCTGGGGATGTGGCTCAGTGGTCGAGCCCCCTGAGTTCAATATCTAGTATCCGGAAAAAAAAAATGTCAGCCGCACCAGGCAACAGGCAGCTCAGCCCCACTGGTACAATGAAGAGCACCAAAACCACCAGAGGACGGGCGGGAGACAGCCCCCATGCTGGCTGCCAAGCCTACATGGGGACATGGCACCCTTGGTGACCTATAAAAATCTCACATGACCAAATCCTTGTTGAAGTGCACGCCATTCTTTGTGACCTACTACAGAACATTCCCTGATCTGAGATCAGAACCCAAACGCCCAGGACTACGCCAAAAATGACTTTTTCTTTTTAAATCTTCTAACCTGTGCCCTACAAACAAAAAACACTTTCAAGCAACACAAATTCTTAGCATTGTTACATTTTACTGATAAAGAGGGAGCGTGAAGCATTGACACAGTAGTAAAAAAAACTTAAAACAGCAGTTCCTATTCAGAGGAAAGTCTGCCTTCATTTTCCTCATGACTTTGGGGCAGCAGGAAAAGGCCTTAAAGCAAGGGGGTGAGTGCAGTAAGAGACTGTCAACTATCCACCGGGTTCAAATCCCCACCATCTGCATGAACCCTGCTAACAAGTCCCCCTGAGCTCCCCACCCTTGGCTACCCTGAGCCGCCTCCAGCCTCAAGGACTCGGCACCTGCTAAGAGGGCACTTAGCACCCACCTGGGTCAGCCTGCTCTACCACCTGCACCCGAAAAAGCAGGTGGCCCAAAGACCATTATGCTCAAAACTGTGCCAGGCTTCCTGCCACCCACAGACTCAAGGCCTTGCCCAGCAGGACTGGAGGCCCTGCCTGGACCCCCCTCTTCCACTCTGGGATTCAGCCCAACTCTCCAGAACTGCCTCCCCAGCCACTGGCTTGTGCAGTGCCTCTCAGTCATTGCCACCGTCTTAGGGCACTCGCCTGGCACCAAGCTGCTGGCCTCTTGAGGGCAGGGACTTATGTCTGCGGTTCCTCACGCCATCCCTGCAGGATCATCTGTCTACAGCAGAGCTGTCAGACACTAGACCTCACTCTACGGTTCAGCCTCATCCTCAAGTTGCTCTCAGAACCTAAATCTCTTGCCATCACTGAATATCCAAATTCAGTGACACCTGACAATCCCCCAGGGGAACATGGGCAGTCATCTGCCAAGGAAAAGAAACCACGGAAATGTGGCGTGCAAGGGAAAAAGTACAAGAGCACTTAGGCCACAATCAAATGCAGCTGTCCTGTCTCCCAGACTTCCAAGCTGCCATTCAACACTCTTCTCAGGATCCCAGCGCAAGCGGCTGTTTCACCCAAGGTCTGTTTCTCCAAGGAGCCAGAAAAAGGAGAAGGGGAAAGCCAGGGACAGGATGATGTCAACAAGTAGAATCTTGTTTTTCAGCTATTCCTCTAAATTGTCTGTACTTGCAAATGTGACAGTATCCTAAATTTATGATAACCTCAAAACATGCTGAACTAACTCAAGGCTCTGGTACACAAGCAACTTATCTAATTAGGGTTTTTTCAAACTGTGGGTCAGGAACCAGGGCCTGTGAAGTCAATTCAGTGTTGCAACCAGCTCCTCTTTTTAAATAAAATGTATCACAAGAGTACATCACAAGCAGTGAAGAGGAGAACTATCTTCTTGCAAGTTTGGTTTCTGGCTTAGATGTAAATGCTACTTCTTACAAGCATCACAGTTCAGAAAGGCAGAAAGGTGGCTGGAAAATGTTTAGATCACAAATTCTTTTTAAATCACAATTTATGCAAATTCAAAGCTAACACTGCTCCCACATCCAACTGAAGCTTGCTTTTAATTTGAATTGAGTAAAACAACAAATGTTCAATGAAGGACAGGGCGTACTTACAGCCACCAATCAAGCAAATTTCTTTTTATTTATTCATAGTTACTACATTCAGTTCATGATTTCTATTTTCCCTCATGCTAACATAAAACTGGGGTGTGGGAGGAAAAACAGGTAAGGCCCCAACAACCTTCATTAACATTTACTGAAGACGGTACCCCACATTCAGACTACAGCAGTCAACCTAGAGCCTCGCGTGAGAGCATTCAACAATGGCTCCTGCCTGAAGAAATAAAAAAATAATTGTTATTTCTAATTTATTCAGCAAGTATAATCTGGAATGAAATCAACTGTAATGTTTGCAAAAGTGACAATAAAACAATATAGCATGGCGGGTGGGAGTATGATCTCCAAGGCAGGGAAGACCTGGCTTCCAATCACAAATGTGCCACAAAACACCCTATCTTACCTCAGCCCAATCATTTGCATTGGTTTCCACAGTTATAAAATGGTAAAAAATAATAGCTATGTCTCAGTAGTACCAACAAGAAATCAAGAGGCGTAAGTACGATTTGCAAGACAGGAAAAATGGTCTTCAAACTAAAATGTTTCTCCATTCAGGCTATTTTGTAATACTTCTTGCCTCGCCACCTAAATTCACTCTGTTGTCTTTCGAAAATATTTAAGCCAACTCCTTACAAGCCGTGGTCAGGACATGACGACATGAAGATGAAGGAAGGAGGGACAGGAGACCCATCCCAGAAGGGATGGGTACTTCTCTCCAGTTTTATCTCTGCCAAAGGTCATGGCCAGGTGTGCCTTTAATGCAATCCCCAGCAACAGCTTCTAGGGAACACTCCCCCTGCGGCTGCAGCAGCTGCTAATTCCTAAGTGTGCTTGTTTTTCTTTTCTGGAGGGAAGGGAGGAGAAAGGAATGTTATTCCCCAAATGGCACAGCAAAAACTTACAGTTTGTAAATGTACATAAGCACAGGAATGACTGTTAGAAGCCACTTTCACACCTCTAACACTACAACAGCTGAAAAACTGGTCTTTTCTACTGAGAAAAATTTCATCTTTATACTCAAAGAAAAATAAAAACTTCTCCCTTGTAACACCACCTAGAAAAGGCACTCTTTTTGAGAGGTGAAGTTATTAAAGAGATTATGCCTTCTTTCCCCAAGATTAGGAATTCTGGCCCACTCTTTAAAAAAAAAAACCTGAGACCGGGCTGGGATTGTGGCTCAGTGGCAGCACTTGCCTCACACATGTGAGGCACTGGGTTTGATCCTCAGCACCACATAAAAATAAATAAATCAAATAAAGGTATTGTGTCCATCTACAACTAAAAAAATTTTTTTAAAAAAAAGCCTGAGACCAGTACCACTTGGAGTCCATCTGATACTAACTTCAGAGCACTAGCCAGAAGGGCTTTGTTTTCAAACTGATTCACTTTCCACAAAGGCTGAGCACCGAAGTGAGGCATTGGTGCTTAGATTACAACCTGATTAACACATAATAAGTCAGTCTAAAGGAAATATTGACAAAACTTGTAAATCATTGCAAGAGACTGTTCTTGCTCTATGGACAAGAAATTATTTTTCATCCAGCTCACCAGGCCTCTACATTCAAACCCAAGCAGGAGCTTTAGGAAATAACAAGAACTACAGCTGATGTTTACCTAGTAGTCAGCAGAAGCTAAGGTTTTAAATGCACATAAAATGCAAAGCTCTTTAGAGTTAGGAATATTCTTCAAGCATCTTCCCACTCTTGATACTATTATTCCTTTAAAAAAGCAAACTTGGACTAAAATCCTAGCTTCTGTTAATATAGTAACTTTGATTTCCTATTTATGCAGGTTTCAAACCAGAACAATGAAATTGTTTTCTTTCTGTGATTAAAAAAAAAAAAAAAAAAAAGCGAATGCTCTCTCTGGAAGAGATCAGATTGTTGCTCCTCAGAGTCAAGGTCTGGCCACCGTGCTTCAAGGCCCTGGAGTCAGACGGAGGAGCTGTTGCTATCCATAACGTAACAAATAATCCACTAGGATATTTTTGGTTGTTCTCTTAAAGCTCTTGTGTTCACTCACTCAGCTACACTGCTTGGAAGACCAGAACTTTAATGGAATACCCTAACTGTACCGCGCGACTTCAATCCCGTTTTGCTACCATTTGTGCGTTTACAAACATTACAAGTTAGCCGAGGATGACGTTCCCCGCTCCCCAAGGGCTGAGAACAGTCCCCCAAAGCGAAAAAACTTTAATGCTTGCTTGTAAATTTGAAATTCAGCTCCTCTCATCCCCTCCCAAAAAAGTCACTGATAGGCCAAGATGCCACAAAGTATCTAAAGAGAGGTCTGCTGGCAAGGAACTCCTCTCCGTGCCATCAAAGTCTCAAAGTGAAAGCCCAGCATCCGGCACCGCTGGGCGGGCCTGGCCCCAGAGCACTCGAGCGCTCTGTCCCAAGAATTCCCTCTTCCCAGTTCAAAGGCTTGCACTTTCCCCTTGGCCCGCACAAGAACCAAAGGTTCGGAACCCAGGGCAGCCGGGGTACTCGGCTGCACCTTCCTGCACCCCGCCCTGCCGCCTGCTCCGCGGGGCCGCGCGGCCCGGGACCAGTCGCCGGGGCGCGCTCCCAGGTCCCCGCCCTCCGCTCCGTCTTCCGCCGGCTGGCTCTGGGAGTCCTGGGGGGTCTCCAAGGCGAGAGACCCGGGGGTCCGGGGGCCCTGGCCCGCCCAGGGGCCGAGCGGGGCCTCCAAGGGCATTTATTCGCATCCCTTCTCCCCGGGGATGGGGCCGCCGCCGGCCTGCAGCTCCGAGTTGGGGAACGAGGCGAGCACCGAGAGCGAGGCGCCGGCACCGCGCATCGGGACCCAGGCCGCGGTCCCCAAGCCCCTCCACTCGTACGCACTCTCGAGACCCGGCCTCCCGCGCCGGGGAAAAGCCGGGGCACTCGGGCCCGACGTGGCCGGCGGGGCCCCGGCGCGACCCCGGAAGGGAGAGCGTGGGGGGGGCCGTGTTTACACCGCCAAGTTGCCCGCTTCCGCCGGCCCGCATCCCTCGCCCCGGCGGCCGCTCCTGCCTACCTGCATGCCCGGCAGGCCCGACTGCACCGGGGAGTGGGCCATGGCGCTCGGGACGGCTACTTCCTGCCACAGGACAGCCGGGCCGCGGCGATCCGCGCGGGCGACCAGGCCCGCGGGCCGCGCGGGAGCCCGAGGCCACCGCAGCCCCGGCGGGTCCCGGCCGGCCGGGTCTCAGCGGCGGGCGGCGGGCCGCGTCTCCATGCACGGCGCCGGGGAGGGGCTACGGGAGCGAGGGGCCTCGCGCAAGCTGCTGCCGCTGCGCCGCCGCGGATGCTCGACTGCAGCGGGGCGGCCTGGGCCCGCGCGCACTGGCCGCCTGGAGCCGGAGTGGGCGCGCACAGCCTGCGGAGCCCGCGAGCGCCCAGCGCCGCCGCGCCCCGCCCCGGCCCGGCCCCCGTGCCCGCCCCCGCGGCCCGGCCGGGGACCCCGCCCCGCGCTTCCGGGAGAGGGAGGAGGAGGGAGGCCGGCGGTCGCCGGGCGCCCTAGGCCGCAGCCACCGCGCCGCCGCCTGGCGCGCGGGCCGGGTTCCGGCGGCTCCCGCGGGCGCTCACTCTGCCCCCGGGCGGCGCGGCGGGGAGGGGGCCTCGGCCGGGGCGGGCGCTCGGCGCGCGGGGAGGACCCGAGGCGGAGCGGGCTTGGCGGCGCGCCTGGGCCGCGGGGGTGCGTGCGCACCCAACTCCTACTCTACCGGCGTCTCCCTGCGGACAGGCCGGGCCCCTCCAGCGGCCCCAGGGGAGACTGGCCCCGGGCGACCTCCCGAGGCAGGGTGGGGGCAGTGCCCAGCGGGACCCCAGCCTCTGGCCAGTTCCAAAAGACAGGGCGGAGCTTCTTGGGTGTCTGGTGAAGTTTCCAACCCGCCCTAGAAGGAAATCAAAAGGGGAGAGGCCGAGGGAGCGGTTAATGCCCAGCGCTTTCGCGCTGCGATCGGCCCCGCTCGGACTGCTGGGCGCCGGAAACTTAGCTGAGTGAGGGGCTGGACCCCACCTCGCGGCTCCGCGCCCAGGCGGGAGCGCCCCCCTCCCGGAGAAGCTGGGAGGAAGGGAAGACAATGGGAGGAAACTGCCTAGACTTCCCCCCAGCCCTTTCCCTCCTTCCATTGCCTCCTAAAGCCCCAGGCCCACTCGGAGCACCGGTTCTGCCTTCCCCTTTTAGCCACCTCCTCTCCAACGACCGAGGAAAGAAGTGAGGATCATGAGTCGCCGCTGCCTCCACAAGTATTTTATTTACTATGGCAGATAGGTAGGAAGAGGTCTGCGAGTCACTGCGCAGCGACCCTCGTGTCCCTGAATACCCACTTTGCGCCGTGGCTGTGCGAGGTTACACGTACAAAATGAGTCCCCAAGAGTGCAGACAATTGGAAACAATTCTAGAAGTCCTCCACGGAGGTAAGGAGTGCTTATTCTCCGAGGTGTCATTGTATTCCTAGAACTTCTGTTCCCTCCGGTGCTGTCGATCAGACAGGAATAGGATGCTAAAACTTAGCACTTGTTTTTCCTTTGGAAATGGCGGTTTGCCTCGGTCTCCAAGACACCTTAGAGTACCTTCACGGTTGCCACTGATCGCGTGAGACGCCCTACCACCCCTCAGCATATGTGACTGATAGTTAAAAACATGAGTCATAATACCCATCGGGTTACAGTTTTAGATTTTGTGTACCTAAAAAATGGGGACATAAAAAGATTAAGAGCAAAATGATCCAGAACGTGCGTCCTTAAAATGCTCATACTCTTCAACCCCAAATGCTAACGACGCAAGATAATCTAGGGAAACAGGAATGTGTAAGAATGGACATTAAAATTTACAGTGCGATAGTATTTAGCGGGAAAACCGGGAGCAGCTGCAAAGTCAAACATGAAGTAAACAATAGTGTATTCATACAGTAAGAACCATGAAGTCATTAAAAATGACATATTTCAGTAGGTTACACGTTTAGTCTTGGAGAAATATTGTCGATATAGTTAGGAAAATGCAGGGTACAAAACATTATGTAATCTGATCTCAAGCTACTACATATATATGAATATATATATGTACATATATAGAGAGAGAGAACTGTGTAAATAGAGAAAAGCCTGGATGTACATAGTTTAGCAGCGGCTATTCTTGGAATTCAAGCTGATTTCTTCAATCACCACTAACTGGAGCCAGTGGCAATCACCATGCTAAGAGCTGCTCTCCTGGGGTGTCAGCAGAACCAGGACTGTAAAATGTTGGCCGCAAAATGAAGAGAAAGGAGAAAAAAGTGTGGGGTGCTGCCCTAAGGCATGACGGGAAACTCAGAAGTCACATTGCACCGGCTCATTTCCAGCAGATAAGTCACAGGAGATGGGTCCGGCAGTGGGCCATAATTATGTGGCTCAGTGGTGTAGTACCCCAAGTTCAATCCCGGAATCAACAAAAAATATCATGGTCTGGGGTTGTGGCTCAGTGGTAGAGCGCTTGCCTTACACCTGGGAAGCACTGGGTTCAATCCGCAGCACCACATAAAAATAAATAAAGACATTGTGTCTATCTACAACTAAAAAATATTTTTAAAATAATAATAATCAGCATCCCATTTGTATCCCAGGACTAAGGCTAAGCACTTGGAGGTTATAATAGGATACAATGTATTTGGACACAGTGACTTGCATTCATCAGCTGGTCTGTTTCCCTGTACCCTGCCTATCTCCTCACCAGGCCTGAACTTGACTTCCTCTTTGACTGTATTCACACTGTTGAGCACCATTCTCCTGGGAAGTGAGGAAAGGCAGCACCCAGGGGCTCCTAATTCTGCTCGGTCCTATGCAGGCATTCATTCATTCATGCCTTTTTGAATACCAGCTCCATATCACACATGAAGTTAAACACCATCTTCAAGTGACTCTTTATTGCATCCTAGAGACCTGGTCTCCCCAAATCCTAACTTTGGAAGTGTTCAGTATTAATGCATTAAACAAAGTGACCATAGCTGTTACTGGCATGAAGGGAGGGAAAAGATTATCCTCTCACCCTCTTCTTATCTGTCTGCCCCCAATATATAATTACAACAGATCGTATACTACCACAATTCTAGGAGAGAGTTAGAGGGTCTCCATAGAGATTATGTGTTATCTGTCTCCATGGAGATGCTAATCCATTGAATTATTTTCATCCCCTGGCCCTCTTTGTCTTTTGTGTTCACTTAAGGATGTGAATCGGGCAATGAATTGTGCTCTGACATATATTCTGAGTCACATTCTGACATATATTCTGAATCCCTAGGCCAAGCCCTTACAAATATAACGCCCCTGAGTATTGATGGCCCCTAAGCCAGTTCCTAGTCTCTGCTAAGCTCAAAGAGTGCAGCAGAAAACAAGAGTTCAACAATCAATCCCTTCACTTTTCTTTCTGAGTGGAAAAGATAAACACCCCCAAATGCCACTTCATAAAGAACAGCTAGACAAGTAGCGCATTAGCAATTTAAATTCACAGATTAAAGAAAAGGACTTAGATGGTGAACTTTAAAGAGAGAAATATGAGTAGCTTGGATAAGTAACAGAAGGCTTGACAAATTTCTACACATGTTTAGACGATGAAGACAAATTATTAGCATCAGTACAAAGCACATGTCGTCATCGCTGTATGTCATGGCGGCAAGGAAATGCACGTGAAACCTAGAAGGTGTCAGCTATATGAGGAATCGTACCAGCCAAGCTTCCCTCTGTAGGTGTGGAGCTCAGAGGAAGGTTGTCATGGGGACGTCACTCTAAGTCAGTTTCTGGTGGCTCCCTGCCTTCATCTGCCAGAGCTGCTGTGATAAACATCGCAGACTGGGTGGCGTGAACAACAGAAATACATTTTCTTGTAGTCCTTAGGGGCTGGAAGTTCAGGGCCAAGGTGTCAGCAGGGTTGGTTGGTTTGAGGCTTGCAGATAGATGGCCATCTCTCTGTGTGCATCTGTCCTAATCTCTGTTAGAACAGTAGTCAGATTAGATTTGGGCCCAGTCTTAAACCTTCATTTTACTTGCCTCTTTAAAGACCTTGCCTCCAAATACAGTCACATTCTGGGGAGCAGAGGTTGGGATTTCAACTGGTGAATGGGGGGAGGGGTGTACAATAGCCCATAAAGTACCTGTTCACTTGATGAGTTTCTGGTCCACCCCTTCACTAGGGCTTGGCTCCAGGTGTGAGAGCTTCCTGTGCCCATTCCTGAGGCTGTCGGCCTCTCCACACTTGATTTCACCTGCCCACCAACAGGTATTGCTTCATATTTCCTTGGGCATAGTCCCTCAGCGTTATCTTGCATAGAAACCAGAGCACTCACCTTTAGTCACTAGACAAATGACAGCAGAAGCAGAATACTTACAGGCGTTTGCTTGATAAAATCTTTCTAATTAGAAAAAATCATGTAGAACACATGACAAAATCTGCCAGAAAGGAGGTTAGAAGGTTTTATGGGCCTATAAACACTCATTTCTGGCAAAAACTTGTATAATGAAGTCTTTCTCCCCACTGCCTTCTCAGCCCCTGGACATGCAATTTGCTGAGAGTAGGGACTGAGCTTCCCACAGAGCCTGGGGGCTTTGGCCTTCACATTCCCTGGTAGCAGTCCTGGGAGCCCGCACAAAGGAACTTTAGGCTGTTTGGAAGAGCTCACTAGAGCAGGCTCACTAGAACATTCTGTGTGATTTTGCTTGGCAAAGAACCAATTAGCAGGGCTTGTTGCCCTCTAAACAGTGGCCACTTGACCCTGCCAATCATCTCCCAAAGGCTTCAGTGTACAGACTCATCAGTGTTACATGCGTGGATTTCCCTCCCTCCCGAGGCTGGTTTTGCATTCAGATATATCCAGAAAGGGCATAAATGAAGTCATCCCAAGAAGGGTGACATCATCTATCCTGCAATCACCGGACTGTGGCACCACTTCTTCAAACTCTTGGCTCTGATTTCTGACAAAGAAGACAAATTGTAGAAAATAATTTTAATTTTAACTTCAAGTAGATCCAGGGAATTATGTGCCTAAAGGACATTGTAATAACCACACAAAGGTCAAGTGTGCCTACAAGTTACAGACGCCAGTTCCACAATGCATATGACTTCAGTAAGCTTGGAATGCTCACAAGAGTACGGACCTACCTTTACCTGACCTTCAGAGCTTCACCTGCAAAGAGGACAGGCACATAGTTTCAAACCTGGACTTCCTTCCCAGCCCATTTTTATTTGGTTTCCTAAAGAAGCTATGTTAGTGGACACTGTGAGTCAGAACTCTTCAAGTAACAAGTGACAGATAACCTCCATAATAACAAAAGGGAGTCTCAGGAACAGAAACCCAAGCGTGGCTGAATCGGGCCAAGACAGATCCAGGAGGGTGGGTTCAAGGATAACTGTCTCTGCTCCACATCTTCTAGCCTCTGCTTGGCATCATCCACATCTAGGTTCTTCAGATGTAGTGTCAAGAACTGCTGTATGGAGTCCCTGTAATCCCAGACAGAAGAGTGCCTTTACCTCACCCAGTGTGCATAGACCAATCGAATGGAGAAACTCGATAGACTTTGTGTAAGTCTATTCTTGTGGCCGGAGGGCAAGGCTCAGTGATGGAAGAGTCTAATCCAGTGGCAGGAATGATAGAAAGACTCCTGGCATGATACATTCCACTCATTGGCTGTCCGGCACCTGTGGGTACACACGCATACACACAGGCATGCACACATTGTTTTTCCATATGCATAACTTCTTGTGTCCCCGGCACCATACAGCCAGCCCATTCATGTGCCCACGCTCCCCAGAGCAGGTCAAACCCCAGTGCTTTCTACTGAGGTCACCCATTTCCTAGTCAGGGACTCCAAATAATATTTCCTTTTGTCAAGTCTGGATATGGTGTTCACAGGTCAGCCATCTGTTTCTAAATGGTAATGATAAAGGGAACTCCCTTTCATGAGTTTAATATATCATGAAGGGAGAAAAATATGATAACCAAACAAGATAAAGCTCATTTGAAAAGAGGAGAAAGGGAAATGAACAGGGGTGACCATCAGCCCAGAATCCACCTGATACCTTCCTAAGTCAGCATCCCCCACCCCAACCCAGGCAGCACTGGGCTCTGTTCTTTGGGAGACTCCCTTTCTTGTGGTCCTGCATAGTTGCCTGGAGAGAATCATGGGGTATGAGGACCTTTAGCTACCTGCCTCCTATTGGGGAGGATTTGGAGTCCCTGGAATTATCTTGGCACAGAGACCCCAGACTTTGTCTTCTATGGTACCCTTAGTGTTTCAGGAATTTTTTTAAAGCATCTCTTGGCCTAAAGAAAGATCTAACAGGCCAATTAAGAAGCTAGGTATGAACAATGTAATATGCAGTTCTGTCTTAATAATTTAGGAGCAAGTCAGAGAAATAATACTGTCCATCACTGATTGATTGATTGCAGTACTGGAGTTGAACCCAGGAACATTACACCTCTGAGCTGCATCCACAGCCCTTTTTTTAAACTTCATTTTGAGACAGGGTCTCACTAAGTTGCCCATGTTGGCCTCAAACTTGTGATCCTTCTGACTCAGCCTCCCAAGGAGCTAGGATTACAGTTGTGTGCCACCATGCCCAGCTTAGTATAGTAAATTTTTAAATAATATTTTAATTTCATTTCTAAATCATCATAAATGACATGGCTCTCAGACAGCCCACTGATCCCATCATCACAAGGACTGAAGAGACATGTATCCTTGTCTAACACTGCACAGCTTTCCAACCTTAAAATCAGAAGGGACATTGCCACCTTTATTTCTTGTTCCACATTGATTTTTGTGTTTTTTATCCCAGCAACTGCCAAAAATGTAGCAACTGCTTTACAAATAATATGACATCATTGCAAAGAATAAAGGATGATCTAATGTTGACGCTGAAATACCTGTGTCAGTGGGGCGTCCTGGTCTCACTGTGTTTTCTAGAAAATGTAAAATATATCATGCGGTGACTTTGCGTTCTCTGCCATACCTGAGCATCTTGGGGCCGAGTTTGGGAACTAGGGTATTAAGGATTAAACAGTCATATGATTACCCTGGTAACATAACTGCCTTGAAAATGGGGTAGAAACCAAGGCCACTAGCCTGCTGAGTCAGGGTCCTTCCGTCTTATTGAAGGCTCAGCCCTCTGCCCTCTTTTGGTTTGTTGGTCTTATTCTTTCCTACAGTTCTGTGGCTCAGAGTGTACAGATGGAGTTGCTAGTCAGGGTTAAGCAGCCCTTGACCCAGGAACATACCTCATGACTGGCAATGGGAGAAATCATGAGTCTGCTCAGCAGGAGAAGGAAAGAGCCTAAGCAGAGTTTGAAGGAGCTTGGAGGATCAGACTCACTCAATTCTCTGACTTCAGCGTACCAGGCAGGACCAGCTACATAATTTTCCAATAGAGAATGAAAATTCAGCACTCCTCATTCAAAAAGTTATTACTTCAAGAGCACAAGAGCAGAGCAGCAAGCCAAACACAGGGCTCTTCTAGGTGCAGAGTCACATGCAACAGCAGGTTTTGCATGCCCAGTGGAGCCATCCTGGACCCAGGCTTACATTCCAGATGTTCTCCTGCCTCTCTGATGTGCTCACTTCCTTTAGCTTGTGCATTCTGCAAGAAATGCACCTCTTCCAAGTTGGGATTGTTGGTGTAAACTAGATGGTCCTCAGCAAGACTGCACAGCTTTCATCCAAGACCGCATGGCTTCCTGATGGGCCAGCTTGGCCAGAGTTTGCCTGTTTCTTCTTGCAACTTAGTAAAAGCCACTAAAGTGACAAGCACATCTGGCCCAGCCTTTGTAGACCGAGAGCTTCCTAAGTATTGGTCTGTGGTACACCAGGATGGCAAATGTCCATGCCCTGAGTCCCAGGCAGGCTGAGTCCAGAACTGCAAGCCAATTGCCTCTGGCGGAAAACACCCTCAACTGGCAAGGTGTGTCCTCATCTGTTTGGACCAGCATGGCTTGCAAACACTGTGCTTCTTGGGCTCAGCTGTGGCTCAGTGACAGAGCGCTGGCCTAGCATACACAAAGCTCTAGGTTCAATTCCCCCAGCACAGCAAAAACAAAAAAGAAGCCGGGCACGGTGGTGCAAGCCTGTAATCCCAGCAATAAGGGAGGCTGAGACAGGAGAATCGTGAGTTCAAAGCCAGCCTCAGCAATGGTGAGGCACTCATCAACTCAGTGAGACCCTGTCTCTACATAAAACACAAAATAGGGCTGGGGATGTGGCTCAGTGGTCGAGTGCCCCTGAGGTCAATCCCTGGTACAAAAAAAAAAGAACACCGTGCTTCTTGGTGTAGATATACAAGCAGTTATAAAATCCCCTCCTTTGCACCTACCAAGCCCAAAGTCTATACATGATCCAGGTCCTGAAGCACAAGGAGGGTCAGCCAGCTTCAGATCAAGGGTCACCAACTTCCTAGACATAGGGATTGCTCATGTCTTCCACTCCACCTCACCTATGGTGGACACCCAGTTCACTTTTCCTCTGGGACCTCCTTTCCTTGTTCTAGTTCTTACGCTTCTTTGGACTCTTTCAGTTTTGGATGACAGAAACCCTGTCAGCAGAAAGAGTAATTTATCGTCTTGTATAACTAGGAAACGCAGTATTTCTAAATTAGCCACAGTAGAGTTTTAAGATTAAAATCACAAGAGATGACACCAGCTTCCGATGACTAGGATTCAAACCAAGTCATCAGGATTCTGTTTGGGTTCATTGGTCTCTGCTTGGTACTTGCTATCAGAGGAGCTCTTTCCATATGGGAGCAGGATGGTTGTATCAACCTGGGCCTTCGTCATCTGAGTGGGTGAGAGCGTGAATTTAAAGGGCGCCATCCTTCATGATCAAAAGCCACAGGAGGATTCAGCTTGACCTGGGGCAGTGGAAGGGGACAGAATCATTTCATCTGGATCCAGGGACAAAGGATGGTTTCTTGTGGAAGGGATGGCTGTACCCTAAATGGAGTGATAACTGAGCAGACAAGAGCCCCGTGCCTTCTAGAGTGGGGAAGCCAAGGATTTACTCTGTGCCACTGTTTGATCTGTTAGTGGGGAAATCGTCACTAAGTTTAGGATCTTTTTATAGAGTTACAAGATAGCCAGCCCTTAGATCACAGGTTGGCAAACAGTTTCCACCAAGGGCCAGATAGTAAATATTTTAGGCTTCAGCTCAGCTATTGTGTCACCAAAGCAGCCGTAGAAGACACATGCCCCAGTGAGCACAGCTGCATTCCACAGGGCTTTGTTTACTTGCACGGGTGGCAGGCCAGGTCCACACCCTTGGGCCACTGCATGCTGCCTGCTGATCTAGGTGAATGGTCTTGGTAAATTGGATGAGTGGTCAGAATCATCAAATAGAGTTCAAATTGGATGAGTTTGGGGAAGAACAAGGAGGAAAACAAGAAACTGCAGCCATACTACTTGACTATGTGGAGTCAACAGAAAGAGGTCAAGATGCCATCTTGCCCCGTGGACTGTAAAGAAGTCCATAATGCATAATTGTAGTTAAAGATAAAAGTAGGGACCAAAATACGTGTATAGCTGAAGAACACATGAGAAGGCAAAGCTTATACAGAGGTTTCAGGACTTCCAGGAACGTTACCAATGACCTTCATTGCAAAAAAGGGAGTCAGAAAACTATAAGGAATCATGAGCTTTAGAAGGTCGGAGCCCACATTCAGTTTATTTCCTTGTGATCCCAAGAGTGCACCCAGCATGAGCCTACAGAAGAGTCATTTAGCAAATGCTTGCTTATTTATATGTCAAACATAGGCAAGTATTTTTTTAAATCTTAGACATGGGCAAGATTAAAAATTAAAATTCTATTTATTTAGAGATTTCCTTACATAGGGTCCTTAGTAATACAACAGAAGCCTTCAAATATTCCTACTTTTTGATTTCACAACATTATACTTAGGGAATAATTACAAATAATTAAGGGTGTATATATGAAAATGAGATCCTATTGCTATTATGAAAGAAAGAAATAGAAACAGTTTAAATATCCAGCTATAAGTGCCTGGCTAAAAATTATGATATACTCATAGAATGATATAAATTCTATGTTGTAGTTTAAGTTATTGTGCCAATTAATATTGACATGCTTGTTAAAGATGTTTATGTGTCACATATGCATGTTAGGAAAGCAAGTTATAGGAAAGTATGTATATTATAATCCTTTTTTGTTTTTTTTGGTACCAGGGATTGAACTCAGGGGTACTCGACCACTGAGCCACATCCCCAGCCCTATTTCGTGTTTTATGTAGAGACAGGGTCTCACTGAGTTGCTTAGCACCTTGCTGTTGCTGAGGCTGGCTTTGAACTCGTAATTCTCCTGTCTCAGCCTCCCAAAGTGCTGGGATTACAGGCGTGCACCACCGCACCCAGCTCATAATCCTATTTTTAATCAGAGTATCTGTAGAATTATTCTTCTGACAATGGCTAACCAATTGATTCAGAACAATCCTGCCATTAAGAATGACTAGAGCCAGGCGTGGTGGTGCATGTCTGTAATCCCAGTGACTCAGGAGACTGAGGCAGGAGGATAGCAAGTTCAAGGGCAGCTTCAGCAATTGAGCAGGGTCCTAAGCAACTTAGTGAGACCCTAAACAACTTAGTGAGACCCTCTCTCCAAATTAAAAATAAAATGGACTGGGGATGTAATTCAGTGGTAAAACACTCCTAGGTTAAATCCAAAGTATCAGGAATAAAAAAAAAAAGACTAGAATTGCTAAACTGAATATTTAACAAAAGGGAGGGTAAGTGTTCAAAGTTATCAGAAAACTACCAATAGCAAGGTGATCTGTGGAGCCACAGTCCAGGATAGAGGGCAGCTAACTGAGGGAAGCCTGGTACTGGAACTGCTTTTCTCCCTGAGGCAATCACTAACTTGAAAGGGACAACTGGGTGGCAGGAGAACAAAATGGAGGCTGGCACTTTGGGCCAGGTGGGAGATGTCTGGACTTCAGTGCCCTCTGTAGAAGAGAAGTTTTGGCAAACAATCCAGGCTTTAAAATGGAATCATAAAGCTCTGCCTCCTAAGAGGAGGGGCATATCAGAAACAGACGAACTCCCACAGGGAATGAAGTCTAGTTACAGATGACCTCAAAAATTAGGTTAAGGTCATCTGCCCCTGGCCCACCTCAGTGGGCTCAGTGCCAGAAGTAAACATAAATCCTCAGAGTAAGACACCATCATGTAGACCCCCAAACCATCTCTACACTTTTTCATGAAAAATACCTAATGCTCAATAAAAACTAACCAGCATAGTAAAATAGGACTTATAAAATAAAACCAGGCACATAGAAGCCAACACTTAACAGAAAGCAAAGAGAAGACATATATAATAAAAATATTTGTAGAAGTGAAATGATCAGAATAAACATTGAAATAAATATGACTAATATATTCAAGAAATTGAGCAGTAAGATGGAGAGAGAGAGAGAGAGAGAGTGTGTGTGTGTGTGTGTGTGTGTGTGTGGTCACGCGCACACGTGTGCGCATGTGTGGTGCTAGGAATTGAACCCAGGGCCTATGCATGTGAGGCAAGCACCCTACCAACTGAGCCATATCCCCAGCCCAAGATGGAGAATTTTGAGACAACTGGAAACTATAAACAAGAATCAAAAAATTCTAGAAGTAAAACAACACAAAGATTTAAATTTTGCAAAACTTTGTTTTAAGAACTGATTAGAGGGCTGGGGATGTAACTCAGTGATAGAGCACTTACCTAGCCTGTGCGAGGCACTGGGTTCGATCCTTAGCACCACATAAAAATAAATAAAATAAGATATTGTGTCCATCTACTAAAATAAAATTAAAAAAATAAGTAATTGGAGCTGATTAGATATAACTAAAGAGAGACTAATAAACAGAAAAATGGTGTGTGTGTGTGTACATACACACAAACTCAAAACATAATGTTGGATACAAAAAAAGCACACATGACTACTATAGATAGAGGAGTACGGTATACATCCACTTATATAAAGTTCAAAAACAGACAAAACTAACCTACAGTATTAGACATCCAGAGAGCAGTTACATTAGGGAAAGATAAAGAGCATAATGATTGGATATGAGAAATGAGAGAGGCTATTTCTTCACTTTCTGCATAAGTAGATGAGTGTGTTCACTTTGAGCTATTCACCAAGCCACTAAGGATTCATGTATTTCTCTTTGTATACTATATGTCAATAAGCTACTACCTATTAAAATATATGTGTACTTAATACATATAAATCTGAAAAGCTATTGATAGATGCTATATTTGAATATTTTGGATAATTGATTTTCTTTTCTTTTTTTATGAAGTAATCATGGATTCCTTGTAACAAAGAAAATACAGAAAAAGGAAATAATAAAGAAAAGACATGCTGGGATCTGGAGTTATAGCTGTGATAGAGCATTTGCTTCATGTGCAGGAGGCCCTGGGTTTGATCCCCAGTACCTTGAAAAGAAAAAGAAAAAGAAATGTTGACCAGTTTATAGTTATTAAAATTCTTCTGATGCCAAAATAAAAGAAAATGGGATTTATATTTGGCTTATAAGAATTCTGGATCCCAAAGTCATTTAAGAGAGAAAATGATGGATTCTTCTTCCCTGATGTCATTTCAATATAGAATAATTGAGCCGGGCGCAGTGGCGCAAGCCTGTAATCCCAGCACTTAGGGAGGCTGAGACAGGAGAATCGCGCATTCAAAGCCAGCCTCAGCAACAGCAAGACACTAATCAACTCAGTGAGACCCTGTCTCTACATAAAACACAAAATAGGGCTGGGGATGTGGCTCAGTGGTCAAGTGCCCCTGAGTTCAATCTCCAGTACCAAGAAAAAAAAAAAAAAAAAAATATATATATATATATATAATAATTGTTAAGTAAGGTCTTCACTGAAGGTGTGGCTGTAAATCAGAAGACTGATTTGGTGGGGCTGGGGTTATGGCGCAGTGGTAGTGTGCTCGCCTAGCACGCGGGAGGCACTGGGTTCGATCCTCAGCACCACATAAAAATAAAATAAAGTTATTGTGTCCAACTACAACTAAAAAATAAATATTTTAAAAAAAAAGACTGATTTTGCATCTATGATCCTATCATTTCTGATATGAAGGAGATGTATTCCAGAAACTTCTTTTATAGTGGGTTTACCTTCCAGGCAGTGAGGCCAGGTCTGGGAATAATAACATATAATTATGTCTCTAGGACCTCACAGACTATGTAGGTCCAGTAATTACAGATAAAGTGTAATAAAATGGAGTGTCATTCATTAACAATCAGGAACTGGGTGCCTACCACAGTTCACATTCCGATCCAGGGACTGGGATGTGGCAACAAATTTCATGCTCTCATGGAATTTATATTCTAGGAAACAAGTAGCTAAATAACACCAAGTGGTAATAAATGCAATGAAGGAAAACACAGCAGAGTGCTGCTGGAGGGGCCCTGTGCAGGGTGAGCTACTTGGGATGGGAGAGACCAAGAGAATCTCTGTGTCCAGGGACATTAGAGCCAACACTTGAATGAAGGGAAGCAACAATCCATGTGGCTTTCTAGGCTGGAGCAGTCCCAGAAGAAGGAGTATGCCTAGAACATTCCTGAATAGCAAGAAGCCAGCGTGTCTGGAGTGCTACTCATGGGCAAGAGAGAGCAGGAGGAGATGAGGGAGCTTGGAGCAGATCACCTAGGAACCCATGGTCCATGATGACAACTTTGCACTTCATCTTTGAAAGGTGGTAAGCTACTGAAGAGGTTAGAATAGATGCAAGAGATGATCAGACTGAAGATTAAGTGTATCACTCTGGCTGCTGGGTGGAGCATAGATGGTGCAGGGAGCTGTGGACCAGTTAGGAGGCCCTTGCTCTTCTCTAGACTGGAAATGAAGGTACACCAGACCATGCAGGTTTTCCAAGAGCCAGGCAAAGGGATAGAAGTCTGAAAGCAAGGACAACAGGATTTGTTAACAGAGTAGATATGAAGTATAAGAGAAAGAAAAGGGTCAAGGATGACTAAAGTTTTGTGGGTAAGAAACTAGTAGATTGGAAAAGCAACATCTATTGAAATGGGTGTCATCTTGAGAAGGAAGTACAGTTTGGGATGGGACAGGGTTATCATAGAAGAATCAACACACTATTGTGTTAATACAAGGGAGGAAGCAATTAAAAGATGGGACAAGCCCAGCACAGTGGCCTATGCCTGTAATCCCAGCAGCTCTGGAGGCTGAGACAGGAGAATCACGAGTTCAAAGCCAGCCTCAACAATGGCAAGGCGCTAAGCAGCTCAGTGAGACCCTGTCTCTAAATAAATACAAAATAGGGCTGGGGATGTGGCTCAGTGGTCGAGCGTCCCTGAGTTCAATCTCCAGTACCAAAAAAAAAAAGACGAGGCCCAGGATAAGGTGCATACCTATAATCCCAGCCACTTGGGAGGCTATGGCAGGAGAATCACAAGTTCAAGGTCAGCCTCAGCAACTTAGCAAGACCCTGTCCCAAAATTAAAAAATTAGAATGGGTTGGGTATATGGATGATCAGTGGTAAAGTGTCCCTGGGTTCAATCCTCAGAAGCCCAGCCCAATATCCCCCTCAAAAAAAAAAAAAAAACAGAAAGAGAGAGAGAGATGGATTAGGTAGAATGCATGCAGAAGGCAGTTTCATATTTTGATAGTGCCTTTGTGGATTATTCATGGGACCAGAGAGGTTTGCAACCTTATTTGATTTTTTTAGACTTAAATTTTTCTATTAAGGTAAAATAGACATAATATAAAAATTGTCATTTTAAGTCATTTTAAGTACATAGTTCAGTAGCGTTAAGTGCATTCACGTTGTTGTGTAAACATCCATCCAACTGCAGGGTTTTCACATTCTCAGCTGCAACCCACACCACTGAACACTAACTCCACATTCCCCCCCTCCCTGCACCTGGTCACCACTCTGTGGATGTGACTGCTCTGGACACCTCATGTAACCCTACTCATTAAAAAAAAAAACTATTTGTTATTAATTTTGCTCAGTAGGTTTTTGCATTTTGGCAATTGCTGTACTTTAATAGGGTCACAATTCAGGCAAACCATAGTATTCACTCTAGGAAACCATAAGCCACTTTGAGACTTGGTCCCCAATGTAACAGCACTGAGAAGTGGTAGAGTCTTTAAGAGATAACATGGTTGTTAAGAGGGATTAGGGTATTTCCGATGTGGGTGAGTTCTGGGCTCCCATGGTATGGGGTAGTTCCCTCAAGAGTGGCTACCAAGCAGCAAGCCTACCTCTCATGTTCTGTCTCTTCTGCACATGCTCATTTGCCCATCTGCTCTCTTCCATGAGTTGAAGCAGCAGGAGGCTCTTACTGGTGCTCTGCTCATGGATCTCCTAGCCTCCAGAACCGTGCTGTAAAAATAAACCTCTTTTCTTTATAAGTTACCCAGTCTCGGGTGTTTGGAAAATAGAGTATGACAATGATCATCTCTGTATTTTTCAGGATCATCAAATAGACCAGTTCAGTTATCTTTGTATCTCCAGTAGCTGACTCAGGATTTACACTCAAGAAAATGTGGGGACTGGGGATGTAGCTGAATGGTAGAGCACTTGCCTAGCATGCATAATGTCCTGGGCTCAATCTCCAGCACAGAGAGGGAAAGAGAAAAGGAAAAGAAAGAAAGAAAATGTGGGAGAAGAAGAAAGAAGGGCAGGGATGGAAGGAGAGGAAGGGATCTAGAATGTATTGTCTCTCCATTACCTGGAGATTACTGGGTGGTGCTAGGGCTAACCTGCTGCAGAGTACTCCTGGCCTGCTGGGCCAGATGAGATGCAGGCATATTCTAGAAATGTTGTCCAGTATGATTAAATGGAAAATTACTACGTGACAACTTTTGGAAGTATTTTAATATCTCCTCATTATTGCAATTGTAGGAAGACTGGAATTACAGGGCAGAGCTGTCCAGTGGAGCTTTCTGCAATAATGGAAAGGTTCTATCTCTGTATCCAATAGAGTGGTCCCTGGCCACATGACTACTGGACACTTGGCATATGGCTACCTGGACAGAGGAACTGAATTTTTAACTTGACTTAATTTAAATTAAGTTACATTTAAAATTGAAATAGCCAGTTACAACTAGTATCTATGATTTAGATAATTCACTTACAGATTAATAGTGGAAGTCATATTTTCTAATTTCTTCACTTTCCAGATGAGGAAACTCATTCTTTTTTTTTTTTTTTTTTGGTACTGGAGATTGAACTCAGGGGTACTTGACTACTGAGCCACATCCCCAGTCCTATTTTGTGTTTTTTTATGTAGAGACAGGGTCTCACTGAGTTGATTAGTGCCTCACCGTTGCTGAGGCTGGCTTTGAATGCACGATTCTCCTGTCTCAGCCTCCCTAAGTGCTGGGATTACAGGCTTGCGCCACCGTGCCCGGCTAGGAAACTCATTCTTTTTTTTTTTTTTAAATATTTATTTTTTAGTTGTAGGTGGACACAATATCTTTATTTTATTTTTTATGTGGTGCTGAGGATTGAACCCAGTGCCTCCCGCGTGCTAGGTGAGCACGCTACCACTGCGCCACAACCCCGGCCCCTAGGAAACTCATTCTTAAAGAAGGAATTTTATTTGCCCAATTTCCTAATTCCTTGCTCTGAAACATGTTTCTGATTTTGTCATGTGTTCCAAATGTGACCTGTATGTTGAAATCTGCTTCTTCCATTTGAGTTTTCAGATACCAAACCAAAAGTAATCCTTATAGACTAGCAACAGTGCTAAGCCATTAAAAAAAAAAACAAACAAACAAACTTAAGTGCAGCTATATTTAGAAAACTGTGATTTTCTCAATAAGGAATCTGAACAATTATTATGATTATAATAAATTACATATCATGTCTCATCTGATGATTACTTTTCTTAAGTGGAATCATTTCTTGAGCCTCCAAATTAGCTACACATAACTTCACTCTGTGGTAAACTGAACTTCAGAACAAAGAGCCCAGTTTTCTCACCTGGATAATAATAAGCATAAAATAACTGAAAAATTAATAACTACACAAAACACTACTTCCAAAAGCACCTTCATGTTTGTATAAATATGTCATAGGTGATGGTGGTCGGCCAGGAACAGAGGAGAGTGAGGCAACTCTGGGATATTGTCTCTCCTCCATGAAGAACAACTCTGGCAAACCCAGTATACTCCAGGCCCCATGGACTCTAGAACATTATTTTCTATAGCTTCAACTAAGCTCTGTTTCTCTTTGTGCTTTTTCTTGTGTGTTCACCTGACAAATCTCCAAACCTACATGGGCCAGATGTCCATCTTCTGCCTCCTGCCCCTGGGCAGCTGAGCACCTGGGGTAAATCTCCCTGTAGGGCCAAGTGGCTTAGACTTAAGGTCCCCATTCTTCAGTGGATACTCAACACTTCCTGCACACACTGCTACTCTAGGTGACCCTTCTTTCACTCAGCCATGGCCCAGCACCCCACATCCACCCCTTTGCTCTAAGTGATGGCCTTCTCCCCTACTTTGCCCAGAACAGAAACCAGCATGAGAAGCCCTCAGCATCTCACCACCATGTCTGCAAAGCTGTTGACATTGGTCCCAACCCTCTCTTATTATATATAATAGGAGGTGATTCCCTTTTTGCATCTAAAACCGCTTCCTCTGTCCTTCCTCTCTTGTCTGTGCCCATGACCAACTCTGGTCCTCTATCCTTTCTGGATCTTCAATCTCTCATATTTATTGGCTCAGTCCTTCCATCAGTATTTAAACTTGCTTGTTCTACTTTAAACAAAGCTATAATGATCTTCCCTCCACCGCACATTCCACCGCACATAGCTCTTTCCCTCCAGACAGACTTCATTTTTATTTTTCATTTTTATTTATTTACTTTTTGCTGGGGATCAAGCACAGAGCCTCACACATGCTAAGCAAGCATTCTACCGCTGAGCCATGTCCACAGCCCTTGACAGTCAGACTTCTTGCTTGGAAGTTTTCTCCATTTCCTTATCTTATCTCCTCCCTCAGAGTCCTCATACCCCACCACTCGGCAGAAAATGCACTTGATTTACCAGTGACCTAGGTACACGTATCTCTTGGACAGTTTTCAGTCCTTTGTCTTTTTATTTTAGCATCTGACTTGACAGCTATGCCACCTTGAGGCCTGTCTTTCTTAGTCTACATCGTGGTGCCACAGACGAGGTAATTGAGACAGAACACAAGTTGATTTCTCAGAATTCTGGAGGCTGGGAAGTCCAAGGTCAAGGCACCCTCAGCAAAGGCCTTCTTGCTGCCTCCTTACATGGCAGAAGGTGGAAGAACAAGAGAGGACAAACTCCATCCAGCAAGTCCTTTTATACAGGAACGCAATCCTATTCAAAGGGCGGAGACTTTAATCCCCTCTTAAAAGTTCCCACCTCTTCATACCATACAGTGAAACATCTGCTTTTTAAACTGGACACCTTCAAGCAGAGACGCACCTGAATCGCGGCATTCTCCTGGTTTCTTGTGATCTTTGTGGTCTCACCAGCGGGTTCAATCTACATTAAACAATCCTTAAATACCAGAGGACCCTTAGGCTCAGTCCCAGCTCAGCTGTGGTTTATACCATTCAGCTATCCCAAGGACTCTCAATCTTCTAGCTCTCTCTCTTTCTTTCTTTCTCTCTCTCTCTCTCTCTCTCTCTCTCGCTCAAGACTTGAAAATCCAGCTATCTCCCTGTTCCCTCCATGTGCCTGTTTCCCAAGGCCAAGTTCTTCCCCCAAGCCTGTTCTTCTCCTTTGTCTTCTACTTGGTCTCATTCAAACCACACAAACCACTGTTCTAAAACATGGGACCCACTCAGGCCCTTTCTTCCCTTCCTCCTGGTCAGTTATCCTTATTACCCTATCAATAGCCCTCAAATCAATAGCTCTCAAATCCAGTCCTCTCCTGGATCTGTGTTGTCCCTACCCTATTCTAAACCCTTGCTACTTAACCGTGACCCACAACTAAGAGCAACGTTTTCATCTGGGGACTTGTTAGAACTACAGTGGCTCCAGGCAAACCCCAAACCTATTGAACCTGAATCCACACCTCATGATCTTCAGGAGATGTGCATGCCCATAAAAACCTGTGAAGCATCTCTAAACTGCTGCAATTTTTTCTACCCAGCTTCCCCCCTTCTGTTGTCCCTTCCACTAGATTCTTTATGAAGCCAAACAGTCGTGTCTCTCTCATACGGAAAACTTCTCAGAAGCCTCTCATTTTCCTAGACTAAACTGCATTGGCTCCAGTCTTCTTTTTATGTGCTACTGGCTCAAAATACTATTGTCCTTCATTGAATTTTCATTTTTACTGTACCTTTTTTAAGACCAAACATATTAGGCAAACTGTACCTTTTTTAAGACCAAACAGATTAGACAAATAAATTTCTATGTATTTATTTTTGGTGCTGAGGATTGAACCCAGGGCCTCATGCATGTTAAGCTGGCCCTTTACTACTGAGCTATACCCCAACCCCAGCTTTAATTTTTAAATAGCACCTTACATCAAGGAATGTGTAGTTTATGTTCTTTTTTTGTACAAATGTTACATTTGCTTTGCACAAGGACTATTTGTCAGTCCATGTAGTTTCTTCATATAATACATGTAAAATCCCTCAATTACTAAAGAAGGGGTTTTTGTTAGAAACCCCGACAAATTGTGCTCTGAAAGTTCAAGAGAAATCCCTTTGGATAGACAGGATTGAAATCTGAATTGTAAGCATGGGAATTGAAATCTGTTGTAAGCATGGGAAATAAAACTCCTGGATATGACCCTCTTCTTTAAAATATCATCTGATACCCTTGGGTATGTAAAAATGGGTTCAGCCTTCTCTTAAAATTCCCATATCAAATGCCAGTGTGGAAAAAGTTCTTGTTGCCATGGATAACCTTCGGACCTATGAAAACAAAAGCACATATGTCAAGTCTGTCAAATTCACATATTTAAAAAACGTAGTGCTCGCTTCGGTAGCACATATACTAAAATTGGAATGATATAGAGAAGAATAGCACGGCCCATGCACAAGGATGACACGCAAATTCATGAAGCGTTCCATATTAACAAATATATATTGGGGACAGTAAAGATGAGAATGAGATGGACATCATAGCCCTAGCTTCATGTATGACTGCATATATGATATGATCCTATATCACATACAACCAGAGAAATGAAAAGTTGTGCTCCATCTGTGTACATGAATCAAAATGCATTCTGCTATCATATATACCTAAGTAGAATAAATAAATAAATTAAATTTAAAATATATAGATTTTTATATATATAAAATATATATTAAAATACATATTTAAATATATACTTTTATATGTATTTATATATATCCTTTTCATTTGTTCAAATGCAAAATAGGAATTTGGGAATTTGGGAATGGAACCATTTCCTAACGCTACAGAATCCAATACAAAATATAAATTCAATAGAGATTCTCATCAAAAGTGTTCTATATCGGGCTGGGGTTGTAGCTCAATGGTAGAACACTGGCCTAGTGTGTGTGAGACCCTGGGTTCAATCCCCAGTTCCAGGGGTGGAAAAGTGTCCTGTGCTTTATACTTTGTGGTTGGGGTGACAGGGACTGCCGATAGACCTGAATTAAATGCTTGGGGACTGTTGCCTGAGATCATCAGGCAACCTGGCTCTCAGGCAGCAGAGTCTCAGATACTTTCTGGAAGACTGAGCAAGGTTCTTCTGGAAAGTTCTGACCCGTGTAAAGCCCTTCATGGCTACCACTGTGCTGTGACTGGAGAGTACCTCCTGCCACAGAGGGCCACGGCAAAGGTAGGATTTCCTAAGGACAGCTTTTGGAGAGATGACAGTGAACCTGAAAACTGTGAATGGGCTGAAAGGACAGAACTTGGGCAAAAGGAAGACAATTATAATACCACAAAGAGCCAGCGTGGTGGCGCACACCTGTAATCCCAGTGGCTGGGGAGGCTGAGGCAGGAGGATCACACGTTCAAGGCTAGCCTCAGCAACTTCATGAGGCTCTCAACAACTTAGTGAGACCCTATCTCAAAATAAAAAATAAAAATAAAAAGGGCTGGGGATGTGGCTCAGTGGGTTCAATCCCCAGTACAAAAGCAAAACATTTTTTAAAAAATGCCAGAACTAAGAGAAAGAAGCCAGTTAC
The DNA here is from genome assembly GCA_004024805.1 of Geosciurus inauris. Lineage (NCBI taxonomy): Eukaryota > Metazoa > Chordata > Mammalia > Rodentia > Sciuridae > Geosciurus > Geosciurus inauris. Next base: position 68,156 of record PVHX01005479.1, on the reverse strand, counting down.
AAGGGACCATGCGCTGTATGATTTCATCTATATGCAACATTTGGAATGGCAAATCTACAGAGACAGAAAGCGGTGTGTAGGTTGCCTAGGGCTGAGGGGACGGGATGGAGGAGCCGGGGGTTGTCTGCTAAGGGGAGCAGAGTTTCTTTTTGGCATAAAGCAGATGTTTTAGATTTGATGAGTATGATGGCTGCACAGCTGTGTAACTACTAAAAGGTGCTGAATTGCAAACTTTACATGGATGAATTGTTTGGTGTGTGAATTATATCTCAATAAAGCTGTTTAAAAATACAAATAAATTTTTAAAAATACTCCCAGAAAAGACAAGGAAGAAGGTTTTAAAGATGTTATGCGGTGTTTTCTTGCAATGCACATGGAGCATGCAGCTGTCTCTTATTTTTCCCGAGGTAGTTGTCAGCCGTGGCCTTCTGCTCTCCCAGCAAAGACGGGACTCTAGCTCCTACCCCCCTCCCCAGATGTGCAGCCGTCTCTACAGCTGCACTGCAGTTTTTGGTATGATCAATATTCAGTGTTGACGATTCTCTGATTTATATCGGCAGCTGAGTTCTTCCTGTACTCCGGGCCAGGTCCAAGTGCTTCCTGAAAAATTTTTAATACTAATAACATGCACCTCAAACTGCATTCTTTTGAAACTCAGCTTTCAATCTGCCCTCCAAAACCTGCTTTTCCATCCCGTAAATGGCAAAAGCGTTTCCCCTGGTACTCAAGTGAAAAACCCGAGGCTTTCTTTTTCTTTCTTTCTTTTTTTTTAAAGAGGTCTTGCTGTGTTACCCAGGCTTGTTTTGAACTTGTGGGCTCAAGAGATCCTCCCACCTCAACCTCCTGAGGAACTGGGACTACCGGGGTGCACCACACCAGGCTCCTGAGGCCGCTCTGACTTCACTCTCCCCTCTCGTCCTGGTTTTGATCTGTCCACAAAGGCTTTTTTGCTTTGCCTTCAGAATAAACCCCTAACTGGCAAATTATGACCACCTCCATGATTCCCCTTAGTCCTAGACACCATCGTCTCTCTCCTGAATCACCACCATGGCCTCCCAGTTATCTTCCTCAGAGTCTATTCTCAATAGAAAGAGCCAGTTGGAATAAGTCAGATCATACCATTCCTCTGCTCCAAAGCCTGCAGTGGCTCCTTAAGGAATGTAAGAGCCAGGTGCGGTGGCACACGCCTGTAATCCCAGCACTTAGGGAGGCTGAGACAGGAGGATCGTGAGTTCAAAGCCAGCCTCAGCAACGGTGAGGCACAAGCAACTCAGTGAGACCCTGTCTCTACATAAAACACAAAATAGGGCTAGAGATGTGGCTCAGTGGTCGAGTGTCCCTGAGTTCAATCCCCAGTACTAAAAAAAAAAAAAAAGGAATGTAAGAGCCCAAGGCTCAGCGGAGCCCTGCAGGACCCAGGCTCCCACCACTCCCAGACAGACCTCTGTGCATACCAGCTTTCTCTCTGGCTCTGCCTGCTCCAGCCACATGGCCTCCTTGCTGTCCCTCAACATGCAAGGCACCAGGCACGCTGCTGCCTGCAGATCTGGAGAGCCCTACCTAATACTTCCTGTGATGCCCACAGGCTTTGTTCTCGTACTTCTTGGCTGGAATGTCACCTTAGCAAGGACTCTGTGGTCACTGTATCTACAACTGCAGCCTCCCTCATTCCTGCCACTCTCCAAGCTGCTTGCCTGCATCCTTTCTTTTTTTTTTTTTTTCAAATATTTTTTAGTTGTAGGTGGACACAATATCTTTATTGATTTATTTTTATGTGGTGCTGAGGATCGAACCCAGTGCCCCACGCATGCGAGGCAAGCACTCTACCACTGAGCCACAATCCCAGCCCTGCATCCTTTCTTTTTAAAAGCTCTGTATCATCTCACATTATTATTATCACCTGTGTGTGTACTTGTCTCATTATTTTGCCCATCAGAACATAAAATTTAAGGGGAATTAGGGGCAGTTTTGTCCACTTCTACTTCCCAGTGCCTGGTATATCGTAGGTGCTTGATGATTAGTTATTAATGAATAGATGGATATTTAAAGTATTATGATTATGTAAATGTATTTGCAGTTGATCCATATAGTATATTTTTTCATTTTTTCCTTATACATCTTTTGGTGTACTCTGTAGTCGGAAACTGACATTTTGGTTTTGTTTTTATTTGCCAATTTTTTTGTAATGGGGATTGAACCCAGGGGTGCTTTATTACTGAGCTACATCCCCAGTTCTTTCTGTTCTTTATTTTGAGACAGAGTCTTGCTAAATTGCCGAGGCTGGCCTTGAACTTGATGATCTTCCTGCCTTCAGCCTCCTGAGTCACTGTGATGATAGGTGTGGCCACTGAGCCCAGTTCTGTTTATGCTTAGTATTCTATGTTCGACCATTAATCCACCTCCTCAATCTTCAGAAAAGTGTCCTTTGGACAGGTTACCTTCTGAAGACATGTTACCCTGGACTGTCCAGCTCAGCTAGGGGAGCTCCTGCTACCCTGGATGCTCACTGGCATCCCTCTTCACCACGACCCCAGGGATTCCCTGAACACCTCCCTGAAGGATTCCCAGTTTTCTGGATCCCATGTCTTATGACTTCTTGGTCCATTCTCTCACTTTGATGGAGCAATTCCTTTGGTTGCTTCCTGAGGAAGTGTCAAGACTTTGAATATCTGAACATAACCTTACTCTCTCTTACTTTGTTCATAATTTGACCAGAGACAGAAATCTGAGATGGAGCACATTTTCTCTCAGAGTTTTAAAGGCTCCCTGTATTGAGGTTAGAGATCCAGTTCCTTTCTGATTCTAGAATGGTGTGTTTCCTGTTCTTTTCCTTTTGGACATGTTTAGAATCTCCTCTTTGTCCACCATTCTTGAACATAAACCTTGATGTAGATCTTCTTTTTCCACCTGTGATGTTGGCCAGACAGTGGGTCCCTTACATCTGGTGAGTTGCCTTTGATTCCAACTTAAAAAATTGTTCTTGTTTGCTCCTGTCCTCTTCTAGAATTTCTACTATCTGAATTTCGCCCTTGCTGAGCCGATCCTTTCTTAGCTTTATACTTTTTGTTCTACTTTCTTGGGACCTTTCCATCTTCTAAGCTTGCTGCTGAGTTGCTGAGTCCTGTTACCGTAGTTTTTTCCCCTAAAGAATTATTTCTTGCTCACTCTATATTCACTTTGTCGTTTCCTTTTTATTCCCAAACAATCTCAAACATAGGAGAATTTTAAGAACGGTACAAAGGACATCTTTTTTTTCCAGAGCCATTTGAGAATAAGTTGCCGACATGATGTCCTATCATCCTAAAATTATTTTAACATACATTTTCTAGAAACAAGAGCATTCTCAGAACATTAACACTGACATTCTACTGCAGTGTGATCCTCAGACCCTATTCAAGTTGGGTCACTCGTTCCAACAATGCCCTTTACAACAAAAGCACTTGGTGAAATAGCATGTCACTTAAGTTGCCGTGTCTTTTCAGTTTCCAAATGTCTGGAACAGATTCCTCAAACTTTCCTTGACTTTCTAGGTAGGCTAAACTGTGGTATTCCTGCCCATCTGCTTATGATGACCTGAATCCAACCATGAAGAAACCAAACTGAGAACCTGTGAAGTATCTATCCTGACACCTTCAAAGACTGACGTTCATTTCGATCACTTGCTTAAGGCAATGACGTCACTGTAAAATTTCTTTCCTCCTTTTAATTAATAAATACCTTGTGGGTAATTTGGGACTGTGTAAATATACATTTCTTATCAAAATTTCCATTTATTCACGTATTGGTATCAGTATGGACCCATGGACCCTTTATTTAAAGTCATAACCCTTTACTATCCCCATTTATTTTGGTCTCAGAAAGAACGTAGAGTTGCTACTGGAGGCCTGTTCAAGACAGTTGCTACGTTTTTCTTCTTACCTCTTCCTACTGTTCTTTGCATATTTCTCATACAAGATGCCCTGGCTCATCTAGTATTTTCTCTGCCCAGCTCTACAATCAGCCAATTCTCTAAAGATCTGTGATCTCACTGCTGTTGGATGTTGCTAATCCCAGGATCTCTCAACAACAGAGCTTGGGAACGTGTGTGTGTGTGTGTGTGTGTGTGTGTGTGTAGTGTATAAGTGTTCAAGTCCACCCACCTATGACTATATTTATTTCTTTTCATATCTAAGTGCATCTATTGAAAACCAAGAGTTCACACCAATATATCCAATCCCCAACCAAAAACACAGGATCCATTCTAGTTTCTCTGTTTCTGTAATTCCTTTCTCCTTTGGTGAGGACCTGGCTCCTGAGTTCCTCCATATGCTCTCTCATTTGGTCAGTCTCCCTGTATGTAACTGTTACACACCCAGTGCTCATATTGAAGCCCCGCCCCTTGGCGTGAAGGTATTTGGAGGTGAGGCTTTGAGAGGTGATTAGAGTTAGATGAGGTCATGAGGGTGGGGCCCTCATGGTGAGATTAGTGTCTTTTCAAGAAGAGACTCCAGAGAGAGCTAGCATTCTCCCCCTGTCCTTCTCCCTCTCCGTGTGAGGACACAGGGAGAAGGCAGTGCCTGCACTCCGGGAAGAGAGCTCTCACCAAGAACTAAATCTGTCCAGATCTTGACCTTGGACTTCCCAGCCTCCAGAATGGTGAGAAATAAATGCCTGTTGTTTGAGTCACACAGCCTGTGGTGTTTTATGACATACAAGCTGGCTAAGACAGTCAGAAATCCACCCTCGCCTAGGAGACCTCGCTCTGCCCTGACGCTCTCTTGGTACTTGAGCCAACACCCTGCACCTGCCCAAGGGTCCCACTCCACACTGCCCCTCATGAGGCTCACCTTGCCCTGCTAAGGTGGTCACCACCACAGTGCCAGCACCTCCCCACACCACTGCCATCTGCACCTGCAACTAGAAACTCCCCCATGGCGTTTCTCAGTCTTTGGCTTTTGGGCCACATGCTTGACTATCAGAGTCTGGGAGCCACAGGTGGGAGAGATATGCGGGTTCAAGGGTCAGTGGGGAATGTCCAATCAGTTCACCTACCCGCAGTGGCGTCTGATGTTCCTCAGTCTAGAGGGCCCCTGTCTCTCTCCCCAGGGAGGAAGCCTCTGTCTTCTGCTAAGGAAGGGACAGGAATCTGGTACCTAAGTGCTTCTTAAACACCTCCCTCCCTTGTCTGCCCATCTTCAGTAGGGACACCAGTACTGGAATGCCTGAGACCTGTGAAGTTTGCCCAAATCAGCCCTTTTCCTAGGGGTCCCCAGGCCACAGAAGGGGCAGCTCTGGCACTTCTGAGACAACTGCCACTCAATCATCTGTTTGCCAGATAGGTCCTTCCTCCTCTCTGTTGTCTTTATCTTCCCTTTGTCATGTGGGTGTAGGACCTTTTTTACAGAGGTGGGGAGGCTTACCAAGTGGTAGATAGGGAGGTGCCTCTTTTTATTTAATTGATTTATTTTTAAATTTTATTTTATTTTATTTTTGGTTCTGGGGATTGAACTCAGGGGATTTAATTCAGGGGTACTCGACCACTGAGCCACATCCCCAGCCCTATTTTGTGTTTTATGGAGAGACAGGGTCTCACTGAGTTGCTTAGCACCTTGCCGTTGCTGAGGCTGGCTTTGAACTTGCAATCCTCCTGTCTCCGCCTCCCTAAGTGCTGGGATTACAGGCATGCACCACTGTGCCCAGCTTAAATTTTACTTTTAGTTCATATGAATGATTGTACACGTTTATGGGTACAGTGTGGTGTTTTGATACACAATTCTCAAGTCAGGGTCATTAGTGTTTCCCTGTCCTTATCATTTCTTCACATGTGGTAACTTTGAGCTCCTCTCTTTTCTTCATAACATAGATAGTAGGGTTTTTGTTTTTGGTACCAGGGATTGAACTCAGGGTCACTCAACCGCTGAGCCACATCCCCAGCCCTATTTTGTGTTTTATTTAGAGAGAGAGTCTCACTGAGTTGCTTAGCTCCTAGCTGTTGCTGAGGCTGGCTTTGAACTCACAATTCTCCTATCTCAGCCTCCCTAAGTGCTGGGATTACAGGCATGCACCACCATGCCCAACAGATAGTAGTTTCCCATTACTTTGCTTCTTCTTGGTGATTTTGCTGTTTAAAATAGTCCCCAAGGGTGCTGTGCAATGTTCCCAACCCCAGGACAGCTGTGATGTACCTGTGGAGAAAACACGAGTCAGGGCGCTTCCTCAGGTTCCGTGTGAATGAATCACCAGTAGATACTAAACAAGGTGTCTTCAAAGAGAAGCACACTCAAAACAAGGTTAGGTGTGGATCAGTTGCCAAAAATATATGGCCAATGGTTTGGAGGGACCTTCTGTGTGTCTTCCAGGAAATGGTTCAGGATCCATGAATTCAGTGTTCCAGTAAATTTATGGAAAACAAAACAAAACAAAAGCTGCCACATGTAACAAAAATCCAGTGTCTATATTTGACATTTTAAAATATTTCATTTAATGCATTCATTCACTGGTTTATTTCTCCAATGACTTTGTTAAAGAATAATTGGCATTCATTAACCACATGCATTGGAAGTATAAAATTGGGTAAGTGTGGACAGACACGGCCACTCGTGAAAACAACACTACAGTCCAGGGAAGGAGGCATCCACCACAGTTTCCTCTCGTCCCTTCATAATCCCGGCCCCTGGCAACCACTGATCTGATTCTGTCACTATAGATTTATGTTTTAGATTCCAAACTAATGCAGAACCTGGCCCCTGGGAAAGGGCACCGTTCAACCCAGGCAGGAAATGTGCAGCCACTGAAGACACACCGTGCAGGTGGGCAGACCCGTGACCTAATGCTGTGACCAAAAAAGCAGTAAAATTGACTGTGCCGTGTCCTGGATTCCAATGTCGGATTCCCCTCTGATGACACACAGTCCATCCTCTTTTCTGACTTTTTTCCTCCAGTATAATTACTTTGAGATTTATCTCAAATGTGATTTGAGATTAATTCTCGTGTGCTTCACTAGTTCATTCCTTTTTATTGCTAGCAGTATGTCGTGTATGGATATATGACAATCTGATTATCCATTCACTGTTGATGGACTTTGGGGTTGTTTCTGATTTGGGGCTATGATAAATGAAGCTATTATAAATACTGAGATACAATTCTGTGAATGGATACATGCTTTCATCTCTTTTGGCTAAACCTCTAGGGGTTCCTGTTTAACTTTTTTTTTTTTTTTTTTTTTTTTGGTACCAGGGATTAAACTCAGGGGCACTCGACCACTGAGCCACATCCCCAGCCCTATTTTGTATTTTATTTAGAGACAGGGTCTCACTGAGTTGCTCAGCACCTCGGTTTTGCTAAGGCTGGCTTTGAACTCACAATCCTCTTGCCTCAGCCTCCCAAGCCTCTGGGATTATAGGCATGCACCATGGCGCCTGGCAGTGTTTAACACTTTAAGAAAGTAAAATTTGGTTATCCAAAATGGTGATCATTTTTTACATTCTCACTATCAAGGTATGAGAGTTCCAGCTGCTCCACATTCTCACCAACCACTTGATACAATCATTTTAATTTTAGTAATTCTAATGGGTATGTAGTAGTATCTCATTGTGGTTTCATTTTGCATTTCTCTGGTGACTGAAAATATTGAGCACCTTTTCATGTGCTTATTTGCCATTCATATATCTTCTTTTTTTTAAAAAAAAATTTTTTTAGTTGTAGATGGACACAATGTCTTTATTTTATTGCTTTGTATGTGGTGCTGAGGATCGAACCCAGGGCCTCATGCATGTGAGGCAAGCGCTCTACCACTGAGCTACAATCCCAGCCCCATATATCTTCTTTGATGAAGTGTCTATTCAAATCTTTTTTCCATTTTAAAATTGATTTTAATTTTTTTTTTTTTTTGAGACAGGGCCTTGCTAAGTTACCTAGGGCTTCATTAAGTTGCTGAGGCTGGCTTGGAACTTGTGATCCTTCGGCCTCAGCCTCCCAAGTTGCTGGGATTACAGGCATGGCCACTGCACCCAGCTCATGCTACTGTTTTCACTCTTTGAATAGTGACTTAAGAAGAATAGTGATGTCTAAATTTGGTGAAATCCAGTCTATAACTTTTTTCTTTTATGGGCCATGTTTTTGAAGTTGCATTCAAGGAATCTTTGCTTTATCCAAGTTCACAAAGATTCTCTTTTAAACTTTTCAAGTTTTATATTCTATATAGATCTATGACCCATTTTGAATTAATTTTTTGAAAATCGTTTGAGATATCAAAGTTAATTTTATTTTAATGTGGATATACAGTTTTTCTGGCACAATTTATTGAGAACTCTGTCTTCCTTCTTTTAATTATCTGTGTATCTTTGTTGAAAATCAGTTATTCATACTGTGTGGTCTATTTTTGGACATGGTGTTCTGTCCCGCTGATCTGTGTCTATATTATTACCTCATAGCCTTGATGACTGTAGCATTATTAAGTCTTGCAGTCAAATAGTATAAGCTGTCCAATTTTATTCTTGTTCAAGATTGTTTGGCTGCTCTAGATCTTTGTGTTTCCATATGCATTTTAAAAGTGACTTGTCAAGTTGCGTGAAAAAAAAAAAAACTACTGGATTTTTTATCTTCAGTGGTGGAAGAAGTCCACCTCTCATATTTAACTACTGGCCATCTCTGGGGAACTAATCCATGCTCCCTTGGTTGGCATTTTGTGGCTCTCCTCTGTAAGACCAGCTCACACCTAAGGCAGGACACAGTCAGTCTTGCCTACTGCTCTTTGTCCAGGCTTACGTTGATGTTGCCTTAAATCTCTGTGTAGGAGCACAGAGACATTTCTGTAGGAGCCTCTCAGTTCCCACCCTGAATAGCTTGGCCATTAGTCAGGGTGAGATTTATGAACCAGGAAATCCATCTGGCCCTGGCTGATCTGTTACAAAGTATACAACCTAATGTCTATTATCTGTACTTTTCTGAAGGCTAAAACGGTACTTAGAACATCAACCACAAAAGCAACTCAGCCTTTACTTATAAAGCTTATAGCATTCTCTAATGAGGACAATATTTCATCCTGATAAAGAGAAATCCTCACCAATGCTCTGAACATGGGACAAAGACTCCAATCGTTTTTTTTTTTTTTTTTTTTTGGTACTGGGGATTGAACTCAGGGGCACTCGACCACTGAGCCACATCCCCAGCCCTATTTTGTGTTTTATGTAGAGACAGGGTCTCACTGAGGTGCTTAGCGCCTCGCCGTTGCTGAGGCTGGCTTTGAACTCGTGATTCTCCTGTCTCAGCCTCCCTAAGTGCTGGGATTACTGGCTTGAGCCACAGTGCCTGGCTTTTTTTTTTTTTTTTTTTTTTATTCTAGCCTAAATTCTCAAAAGAAAATCCAGCTCTCATACAAATCTTTCACAACCTTTCTAGGCTCTTATGGTGGGGAGTAAACAGCACTCTCTAGAAGGAGGCTGAGGCACATCTATTGGGGTCACTCCTCGGCTGTATCAATACCTGTTTCCTTCTGTTTGCAAATGGCCCTGTCCTTAATCATCATGACATTCTTGATCCACAGTCACCATCTTAATCTGTGGAATCCAAATTTGCTACATAGGGAGTGGTATCACTGGAAATTGAGAAATAGGATTTCCTCGTGGACTACAGAGGCAATAATGGGGGCTTTATAGAAAAGTTGTTCCAAGTTAGTGTAGGAAATGTGGTTACTCAAATAATCTTGAGCCTATTTTTTTTTCTGAAATACTGGTAGGGAGGTAGAAGCAAAGCACATCCCTGTGCTGAGATATCAGCCTCCCTCCCTGTCCTCCAGGAGGAGGGCTACAGGGGAAGCCTTCCTCTCCAGGCCCCTGCTGTCCAGCCACTTCTGGGTCCCTGCCACTTCTCAGACTTTCAGTTATTCACCCAGGCTGGGTGGGAGGTGGGGGGATATTGGGTCTGATTTCCTTTTTTCTTTACATCTTTTATTGAATGTCTACTCCTCAAACTTCTTTTTATAAAACCAACTTGAACTCAGCACTTTAGGGAGGCTGAGACAGGAGAATCCTGAGTTCAAAGCCAGCATCAAGCAATGGCGAGGCACTAAGCAACTCAGTGAGACCCTGTCTCTACATAAAACACAAAATAGGGCTGGGGATGTGGCTCAGTGGTCGTGTACCCCTGAGTTCAATCTCCAGTACCCAAAAAAAAAAAAAACCCAACTTCAAGCTGGGCTCAGTGGCGCACACCTGTAATCTCAGCACTTCGGGAGGCTGAGATAGGAGAATTGCGAGTTCAAAGCCAGCCTCAGCAATGGCGAGGCGCTGAGCAACTCAGTGAGACCCTGGCTCTAAATCGAATATAAAATAGGGCTGGGATGTGGCTCAGTGGTTGAGTACCCCTGAGTTCAGTCTCCGTTACCAAAATAAATAAATAAATAAGAACAGTGGAATCCCAGCACTTAGGGAGGCTGAGACAGGAGAATCACGAGTTCAAAGCCAGCCTCAGCAATGGTGAGGCGCTAAGCAACTCAGTGAGACCCTGTCTCTACATAAAACACAAAATAGGGCTGGGGATGTGGCTCAGTGGTCGAGTGCCCCTAAGTTCAATCCCCAGTACCAAAAAGAAAAAAAAGAACAGTGGGACCAAATTTAACCAGTTCCCAGTGGTCAAATGTGGAAATTGAGCGTAAAAATAGGTAGTGTTACTGATGGGAGTTAGCTGACTTGGAACTGATGATAAACTGCATCAAAAATAATGATGGGGCTGGACTGCAGCTCAGTAGGAGAACACAAATTTGCATGTGCGAGGCCCTGGATTTGACTCCCAGCACTGCGAAACAGAAAAGGAAATGATTGTGCTCAACTAACAGTAACGAGTGGACTGAAGCGGGACAGGAAAAGCAGCCACAGGAAGCCCTCCTGCGCAGGACAGTACCACAGATGCCCTGCTGAGCCCACCCCTTCCCCAACACTCCAGGTAAGCACAAGTGCAGTCAGGTCACCAAGAACGTCAAAGCAGCCAGCCAGACTTCTGCACGGCACCTAGCCTGGGCACACTCTGTGCCAGTTCTAATCACCCCAGTATCCGTGCTGGTACTACACACAGCAGGCTTGGTAACAGCCGTGGGTATGAATCTTGCCTCACAAATGCAAAGTGTGCAAAAAAAAAAAAAAAAAATCCACTTCTTTGTTTTGTTTATGTCAAACTGAATCTTGCCCTCCTCCAGCCTGCCTGACTGGAGAAAATTGCATCTGGGTCTCCTCTGAGGTCTCCTCTGTTACGAGGCTGCTCAAGAGAAGTCACAGTGGTGGCTGGAACAGGTGAGCCCACCAGCTTGTGTTTTGTGCTCTCTTTATTATCTTCAGTTTCTAAATGTCTCCTGGTCCCTTTCAGTCTGCTGCAGCTCTTCTTCCTTGAAGCTGGGGGCCCTGCAGAAGGATCATCTCCTCAGGTTCCGGAGTCAGCCCACAGTTAACCTGGAGTTCACCCTGATGAGCAAAGCAGAGGGAAGCCCAGGGCCCAGAAGGGATCCTTCCTGTTGCCCTTTAATTTGCCTCAAAGATACTCCTCTCTATCATGAGTGTCTTCAAAGGAGGCAACTTTATCTCTAGTGACCTCCTGCTTCAAAAAAACAAAACTCCAGGGAAAGTATCTTTCCAGTCACTTCATTTAAGGCTGAGTAGCTGCCAGCCCCCCGAACCTCAGGGTGGTGGGGGTCGAGGGCTTGTGCACAGGTCCTGTCTACCTTGTGGAACAGAATGGGGAGCTATTGGGAGAAACAACTGTCCCAACATGTAGATTGTATGTAAGTGACCCTGGGGTTGTTTGTAAAGTGAAAACAGGGAACTGGACTTTAATCTGCTGGACAGAATTGTGTGGTATGTAAATTATATCTTGCTAGGCCTGGTGGTGCATGCCTATAATCCCAGTGGTTTAGGAGGCTGAGGCAGGAGGATAGTGAGACTGCCTTAAAATAAAAAATAAAAAGGGCTGGGAATGTGGCTCAGTGGTTAAGTGCCTCTGGGTTCAATACCTGGTACCAAAAAAAAAAAGAAAAGAAAAGAAAAGAAAAAAGAAAAGAAAAGCAGACAGGAGTTGTTTTTGTTTTGTTTTCACAGTTCTGGGGACAGAACCCAGGGCTTTGTGCAAGTATACTACCACTGAGTGACACCCCAGCCTGAGGACTTGAATTGTAAAGTCAGTTTTAGGTCTATTAGGGGAACTTTGTGGTCCAATGACTGGCCCCTGACCTTTCTCTGAGAATCCTGATCTGGTTCCACTTCCCATCCACAGAGGACCCTCGTCACACAGGCAATGACCCAGCACACAGGACCAGCCACAGGGAACAGCTGCCTTCAGGACAAATGGCGTGTTTTGTGGACAGGTCTAATGAAGGTGCCTCTGTTCTTGAACATCATTTCCCCCTGGGAGCACCTGCTGGGAGCATGTCACACCTAAATCCCTGGTGTCTGGAAGAACCTGACACAGAACAAATGGGATATCAGGCAGCCTAGAGAAGCAGAGGCCGCGCCCTCGGCCTGAGGGGTTGCTAGTTCCTGGTTCCCATCCCCTGAGAGGCCCCGGGCTCCTCTGGCCTGTGGGTTCTGTGACCTACTCTTAAATGTCAACTCACTTCCTGTTTGGGTTAAACTTGAACTAGCCAGTTGCCCTCACAGTAGCCCTAACAACCTTGACTCAGGCACCACATTCCCTCAGGGTTGGCACAGTCACGTCTCCCGGGGCTGCCAGGCTTTCACTGCAAGGCAATTGTTTCCAATTGCGCAGCATCCCGGAGATGAACTTCCCAGGGAGGCGTGTTTAGAATTCATTGGATGCTCTGCTTTTCCTGGAAAGTAGCTTCTAGCAGGATTTCTAGACTTTAAGTCACTTTCCCTGCTATTCTGGGCTATGTATGCTTCTGTATTTATAGTTAGGCATAAATATACAGGCTAAATATATATCATATCTAGCTATACAAAATAAATATACAATTAGCATCTAATATTTCATGTACAGATATGGGTATGTGTCATCCTTGCCCTAAAACAAAAATTTTACTGTAACTAATAGTTTTAAAACTTTTAATGAAAAGTTTTTGTCTTTTTATCCATTTATAAAAAAAATGAACATGCCCCAATTTGGTGTTTCTTTCTTCTACTATAGACTTCCTGAAAGATATTTTTGTTGCTGATACAGGGTTTTTGGTTTTGTTTTTTTTAAGCTTTTTTTGTGGTGCTAGTGATTGAAACTAGCTACATACACCCTCAGCCTTGGAGGGTTTTGTTTGTTTGTTTGTTTCTTTCTTTCTTTCCTAAATGTCATGAACTTCATTAGATATTATTAGCTTTTTCCTTGGCTGTGATGAAAAGTATACAACTGTTTAACAGGCCTTTCTATCAATAGATTAGGTGTTTCCATTGTGAAGGGAACACATTATACTCTAACTGATCGATATTTTTTGGAATTCAGAAAGAGCAAAGGAAATCATCCAGAACCTGCCAGAAGCCATATTTCCAAAAAAGTCACCTCAACTCCCAGCTTCAGCTCTCTTCTCAATGAAAGAATGAAGGTGACCCTAAAGACTTGGAAAATCTCTTGCAATGCTCAAAAGTGTTGGCCATGCATTGACTTGGAGAAGCACAGGACCAGGAACAAGATGTCACTCTTCAGGTAACACTTCTTTTCCTCATCGCTGGGCTTTCTTTTGCAGGCTGAATGACACTCTGCTACATGTGTACACATGCTGTGGCCCCTCCATCCCTCTGTAATGGACACTCAGGTTGTTTCCACATTTGATGATTTTTTAAAAGTTTTTTTTTAAAACATTTTTTTAGTTGTTGATGGATCTTTATTTTATTCATTTATTATTTATTATGTGGTGCTGAGGATCGAACCCAGTGCCTCACACATGCTAGGCAAGTGCTCTATCACTGAGCTATAGCCCCAGCCCACATTTGATGATTATTAATGGATGAATAAGAATCTGTGTCCTTGCTTTCAATGATTTTGGTATATACCTAGAAGTGGAATTGCTAGTGATTCTGTTTACTTTTTTTTTTTTTTAAATATTTATTTTTTAGTTAGAGGTGGACAGAATATCTTTATTTTATTTTTATGTGGTGCTGAGGATCGAACCCAGTGCCTTCTGTGTGCTAGGCGAGCACGCTACCACTGCGCCATAACCCCAGCCCGATTCTGTTTACTTTTTAAGGAATTATCAAGCTATTTTCTACAGCAGCTACAACATTTTACATTCCCATGGCAATGCATAAGGTTTCCAATCTCTCTCCATCCTTGCCAATACTTGTTATTTTCTGTTTTCTTGATAATAGGCATCGTAATGGCCGTATGACTTCATCTTAGCTAATTATATTTTCAAAATCCCTATTTCCAGGTAAGATCCCATTCTGAGGTTCCAAGAAGGACATGAAGTTAGGGTGGACACTATTCAAACCAGTACATGTGATGAAGAGGCTTTCTCATGAATAGAGTGGGATGAAAGAGCGTAAGTTTCAGAAATCAAATGCTCTGGCCCATAACTTTGAATGATGAATGACAGCATTTAAATGAAGCAAGTTGCTAATATGTTTTCTCATGTAAATAGCTGAATTGCTGCCCATTGTGAAGGAAAGGGTGTTGGAATTAACTGGACTGATAAAGGCATAATAATTTTATATTCAGTATATCATCAGCCTGAAATAGTAAATAACAACACCATTCTGAGGGCTGGGGATATAGCTCAGTTGATAGAGTGCTTGCCTCGCATGCACAAGCCCTGGGTTCAAGACCTAGCACCACAAAAATAAAATAAAATAAAAACAATAATAATAATTTGACAGTCAAGGGAAAAGCATTGGTGGATTAATCATCTCTTTTAGCATTTAATCTGTGTTTCTGGACACAAGCCGTGTCCAGAAACTTGACATGTGCAGTAAGAGAATGGAGTAGCTACCCCGCGGGAGCCTGTGTATGCACGTCCCCTCAGTAACACCTGATGGGAAGAGGGAACCTGGGAATTACCCTCAGAGGGAGCTGAAGTTTGGGATCTTTCCACCTTTGAATGGCAGCTCTCCCCTTTGACTCAAGATGATTTGGTTGGATTAATGTCATTGAGAGAGAGAGAGAAAGAGAGAGAGGAGAGAATAATAATTGAAATTACACATCACAAATTGAAGTATTTATGGGCCCTGAGTGAGTACATGGCCTCTTCTGCCTATTTCCCTATTTT
Organism: Geosciurus inauris; assembly: GCA_004024805.1. Classification (NCBI taxonomy): domain Eukaryota; kingdom Metazoa; phylum Chordata; class Mammalia; order Rodentia; family Sciuridae; genus Geosciurus; species Geosciurus inauris. The sequence goes on along the minus strand of PVHX01005479.1, from coordinate 52,984 downwards.
GTTTTTAACTCCTTGAGGGTAAATTTTTAAACAATTTAAAAGAAAAAAATGAACTTGTTTAGTTATTTCCAGAAATATTTGAGTGGAAAATGTATTCCAGTGGGATTCATTAAAAATGAATTAATGGCCAGGTGTGATGGCCTATACCCCCAGTTACTAGGGAGTCTGAGGCAGGAGGATCGCAGGTTCAAAGCCAGCCTCAGCAACTTAGAAAGGCTGTAAGTAATCTGGTGAGAGCCTGTATCAAAGTAAAACATAAAAAGGAATAAAAAGGGCTGAGGGTAGGGGCTGTGGCTGTGGCTCAGTGGTAGAGTGCTTGCCTTGCATGCGTGAGGCACTGGGTTCGAGTCTTAGCACCACATAAAAAAAATAAACAAAGATATAAATGAAAAAAGGGCTGAGGGTGTAGCTCAGTGCTTAAGCACCCTTGGGTTCAATCTCTGGTACTAAAAAAATTAATGAATGAATAGTTAATTAAGGGCTGGGATTCTAGAGCAACTGGGTTATTTAGCCTGGTCACAACCTCAGTCTTCAACCCTCTGCCTTTATCTGTCAAATGAGGATAATTAGGTCTACTTTCATGACTCCCTATGGTATTTGAGGGGATTAATAAGGTGATTTTTTTTTTGACAGTGGGGATTGAACCCTAATATTCAGCTGCCCAGTTGCCCCTTCCCTGAAGTCCCCAGGCACTGTGACACCCACGTCCAGACTTTAGCTCAGCACATCTCCCCCTGTGCATCTGGGCTTCTTTCTATTTTCTCTGTTGGAATAAGACTGGCTGCATCGCTGGAGGCTCCACAGAAAACTGGAAGTCATTCTTGACTCCTCTTCCTCCCTGGCCTTGGTGTTCCATCAGATGGCAAACCCCCTGGAGGCTCCCGCCTGTCACTCTGCTCCACCCACATTTCTCCACACTTCCCTTTGGCCTTGGCCATCTCCTGCAGCAGTCTCCTGAGGAGGTCTCCCAGGCCATCTTTCCTTCTCTAATCCATTTTCTACACTCACTGTGATCTTTCCAGGACGCAAATTCCATCAACATCCTACCTGCATCCATACTCAGAACCCTCAAAATCTGTCCTGAGAGTAACGGTCCTGAAACGGCCCAGGGCAAGGTCGCCTGCTCTCAATTGGATCAGCAACTGTGGGGAGTTTGCCAGGAGCAGAGTCCTTTGTGACTGGGTTTCCAGTCTTTTTCCTCCCTGGGTGTCCAGAGGGATTCTGACTTTGTCCCTGGGGCCCTGCCTGTCTCCCTGTCCTCTCCGGCAAGCCCCGCCTCACCATGCCAGCATCCGGGACTTCATGGTAAAGAATCCAAAGAAAGAACCAGATTCAGTTGAAAGAAGGCAGGGGGGCTGAGGCGCTTTCCCTTGTCCTTCTCTTGGCACAGCACTGTTAGCACACCCCCCTGCCTGTTGCAAGGCACATAAAAGAAAAGGGGCTTTTCTTTTATTGAACCCCTAGGAAACCCTGTGAGGTAGCTTTTGTTCTTATTGCCATTTTACAGATGAGAAAATAGACTCAAAGACTTAACAATCTTGTCCCCAAACCCCCAGTCCACACGTAGAGGACCTAAACCCACAGTTTCTACCTCCAGAAGCTTCGGTTTCTTCCACTCCCCAGGCTCACTCTGCCATTGTCCCGACACACCCCTCCTTCAGATGGAAGTGTCAGCTCTGTGTCCTTCTGCGTGGTTAGGGCTTTGGCGCAGGGGACGTTTCTTCTGCCTCCTGGCTCAGTTTACCCGTGGCATCTTCTGCCTGTTCCTGTATTCCACAGAGCTGAACCACCACTCAAAATGTATCTTCTTATTTGAAAACATAATCGTCAATTTAATTATTTTAACAGGACCTGATATGAATGGCTTGGACATTAAACATATATAGAAAGATATAGAGTGAAAATGTGGTTTCCCTTTTTTTCATTCCCATTCTTCCCACTGATGATCACCATGTATTTCCTTATTTGTTTGTTTGTTTGTTTGTTTTGTCTAGAGTTTCTCTATGTGGGACAAGTACCCATTTGTGTTCTTATCATCCTCATCTTTTAAACAGAATTTTACACACTATATACCCTGGTTTACATCTTTTTTTTTTCCCCCAAAGATAATATACTGTCATAAGTCACTTGAGGACAGGGATACATTGAGAAGTGCCTCAGTGGGTGTTTTCCTTGCTATATGGAACAGCACAGTGTCCTCCCACCAAGATGGAGACGGGCAACATGATCACATGCATACTGGATCCATGGTTGACTGAAGCATCAGTTATGTGGCAAATGACTGCGTATTAGAACTTGCCCATTATCGGCATAAAAATTTCCCTCACTCTTTGTTATAACTGTACAGTAGCTCGACAATAGCTTTGTGCCCTAGTTTATGTAGTTGGTCTCCTAACTGATGGAATTTGGCTAGTTTCCATTCATTGACTATTGCAGAATAAAATGCTGCAAGGAGCAAACCTGACAAAACTTCATTTTGCACACATGGAAAAAATATACCTGAGTCAAAGGTAAGTGCTCTAGAGTTATACCCTAGCCTAGTTTATTTTATTTTATTTGAGACAGAGTTTCATTAAGTTGCTGAAGCTGGCCTCAAATTTGCCATCCTCCCGCCTCAGCATCCTGAGTGGCTGGGATAATAGGTTTGTGCCACCATGCCCAGCACTTACTATGATTTTAATATGCATTTTGTTTATGTGCCGCAGGAACTAGGCATTTATAATTTAAAGGCTGTCTGTGTTTTCCTGTTCCTTCAGCTGTTCACACCCTTTGCTCTATCGGGAATGGTGTTCTTTTTGGCCTTGGTATTCACACTTCAGAGCTTTTTGTGTTTTAGGGAGAGTAGTGCTTTGTGATATGAATCAAATAAATATTTTCCTAATTTTGTCATTTGACTTTTGATTTTTTTTTTTTTTTTTTTTTTTGGTGCCGGGGATCAAACTCAGGGGCACTCGACTACTGAGCCACATCCCCAACCCTATTTTGTGTTTTATGTAGAGACAGGGTCTCACTGAGTTACTTAGCACCTCGCCATTGCTGAGGCTGGCTTTGAACTCGCGGTTCTTACAGGCTTGCGTCACCGTGCCTGGCTTGATGGGACTTTTTATTTCAGCCCTTTTCGTAGGTGTATAATAGTATCTTATTTGCATTTCCCTAATGTTTATGAAATGGGACATATTTTCATGAGCTTATTTCCTTACGTCTTCTTTGGTGAAGTGTCTGGTCCAGTCTTTTACCCACTTATATAAATTTATATATATATATACATATATATATTTTAGTTGTAGATGGACACAGTACCTTTATTGTATTTATTTATTTTTATGTGGTGCTGAGGATAGAACCCAGTGCTTCAAACATGCTAGACAAGCAGTGTACCACTGAGCCACAGCCCCTTTTCATCCATTTTTTAAAAACTGGGTTTTTTTCCTGGCTGTTCAATTTAGAGAGTTCTTCATATATCCTAAATACAAGTCTTTCGCTAGATATATGCTTTGAAAATATTTTGTCCCAATGTGTAGTTCATGTTCTCTTAATTTTTTATTAAGAAGAAATCATTTTATTTTTCATTCTCAAAATTTTGTGTGCATTAGCCAAAATTGTATGATTTCGATGAAGTCTAGTTAATAATTTTTTTTCTTCTATTGATCATACTTTTGGCATCCTGCCCAAGAACTACTTATTTAACACAAGTTACTGAAGACTTTCTCCTATGATTTCTTCTGAAGATATATAGTTCTTTATTTACCATTAGATCTGAGATATATTTTGAGTTAATTTTCGTACAAGGTGTGGGATTTAGTTTGAGGGTTTGTTGTTGTTACACGTATATGTTCAGCTGCTCAGACATAGCATATGAAAAAGACTACCTCTTTCTCCATGTAATTTCCTTTGCATCTTTCTTAAAAATCAGTGGGCCATATATATGGGTTCCTTTCGGGGTTCTCTATTCTATTCCATCGATAAGTATACTTGTCCCTTGCCAGGCCAAACTGGAGTGTGATCACTGCAGCTTTCCAAAGATTTTAAACTTTAATAGTATGAGTCCTCTGATTTTTTTCTTTCTCAAATGGTTTTGACTGTTATTATTTCTTTCCCTTTTCATACACACTTTAGAATCTGTCTATAACTACAAAGAACTTTGCCAGGAATTTTTTAGAATTGCGTTAAGTATGTACATCCATCTGGAGAGAACTGACATCTTTACTGTGTCAAATCTCCTAATCTGTCAACACAGTGTGATTCTCTATTAATTTAGCTCTTCTCCAATTGCTTGAAACATTAAAGTTTTGTATTTTTCAGTATACAGATTCATACATATTTTGTTAATTTATACCTGATTATTTCATTTTGAGTGAGCTATTGTAAAATTTTTCAGTTAATTTTTTACTGCTAGAATGTAGAAATAAAATTGGTTTTTATGTTGACCTTGCATTCTGCAACCTGAAAAGCACATTTATCATAAATAGGAGACTTTTTGTTGATGCCTATGTACTCTATTATTTCATCTGTGAAAAAAAAAAGAATCTCTTTCCAATGTATTTGTGCTTTTTTTCTATGTCTGCCTCATTGGACTGGTTAGGACCTCTTGTGCAGTGTTCAATATGATGCAGAAGCTTTTACATAAATGTATTTATCAATATTTCCTTACATGAACTTTGGTTTTGACTAATGATGGAAAAACCTTTCCCACTGAAAGTTATCTTTTTTAAATATTTTTTTAGATGGATACATTATCTTTATTTATTAATTTTATGTGGTGCTGAGGATCAAACCCAGTACCTCACATGTGCAAGGCAAGTGCGCTACCACTGAGCCACAACCCCAGCCCTGAAAGTTATTTTATAACTCTTTTTTGGTGCTATTTTTTTTTTGAGGGGAGCAGATATGCTAAAGTAGCTGCATATGTGATGCCTGGATAAAAGAGAAGTCAAGATTTAAAGAGGTATTACTATAGTCTTTGCATTTCTTTTGGCAGTGTCTGAGAATTGCAATACAAGAACCTGAGTTATTTTGAAATTAATTTTCTCATTGATGGAGTCTTTTCTTTAGCCACATACCTCTCGCACTGAATGACGTGGTTAAGAGCTCTGTGTCACGTTTCCTCAAGGGTACAAAGGGCATCTGCACTCATTTCAGTAAGCAAGTTTGTTTACTCCTGTGAAGTGAGACATAAAATTCAAGTGGCCAGACAAATTTAAGTATGATTTTGAGAAGCAACAATAAACATTCAAAAATATGCTCAATCTAATAAGGCATCTTTAAAATGCAAATCAAAGCTCTTGTGTGGCACTATTGCATACTCAACAAGATGGCTAAAATGGAAAACAACGTATATGTCCTCTGAGTATTAAGCAGGATATGGATAAACCAGAGAGTTCACACACCACAGTTATGAGTACAATTGCTTTGAAAAAATTTGTTCTGCCAGGCGCAGTGGCACACGCCTGTAATCATAGCACTTTGGGAGGCTAAGACAGGAGAATCGAGAGTTCAAAGTCAGCCTCAGCAACGGCAAGGTGCTAAGCAACTCAGTGAGAACCTGTCTCTACATAAAACACAAAATAGGGCTGGGGATGTGGCTCAGTGGTCGGGTACTCCTGAGTTCAATCCCCGGTACCAAAAAAAAAATTGTTCTATCTGCCAAATTCATAGCCCATGACTCCTCACCCCAGTGCCAGTCTTAGGTAGATATTTATGATAAATACATACACATGTTTGACAAAAGTCATGCACAAGAATATTCATAGCAGCACTACCGGAATAGTTCCACACTGGAAGCTACTCTACCAATTATGGAATGAACAAAGAAAATGGAATGAACATTGCTGTACACAGAACCAAACACATCAAGCATGAATAAGGCAGTCATGGGAGGTGGTACACACTTTCAGGGTCAGTGACTCAGGAGGCTCAGGCAAGAGGATCACAAGTTTGAGGCCAGCCTTAGCAATTTAGCAGGACCCTGTCTCAAAATAAAAAATGAAAAAAAAATGATGAAAGGATATAGCTCAGTGGCAAAGTGCGTCTGAGTTCAATCCCCAGTAACAGGAGAAAAAAAAAAAAAAAAAAAAAGAACAAGCTCAAGCTCATAAACTATGTACGATGACCTGAATGGATCCTACAAATTTGCCACCTTGTGCAAGCAGATGGTCATAGAAGACATATGCCACATGAGACCCCTTATATAAAGTTCAAAACTAAGCAAAGCTGATCTATAGGATTAGGAATCAAGGTGGTAGATATCCTGAGTGGGCGGGCATGAGAGGGCTCTGGGCATCTGAGAACGCTCAGTTTCCTGATATGAGCGCCCAAATGTGGTGTGTGCCACTGAAAATTTACAAACCGCACACTTAATGATTTGTACACTTTTCTGTATATGTTTTATTCTGGTTTTAAAAATCAATATCCTTTTATTTAGTAACTGTGATTGCTAAAAGGTGGAATAAAATACAACTGGCATCAAAGTTCAACCACGATGCATTATTTTTAATGTGCTGTTGATTCGACTGCTCATGTTTTATTTAAGATGCTTGTGTTGACACTCATGAGTGAAATGGGCCTATCGTTTTCTTTCTTGGTGCACTTTTTCTCAGACATGGGGACCAGCATGGCACCTGCTTCATAAAACAGGCATGGACGTTTTCCTTCTTTGTCTGTGTTCTGATATATTTTAAGTAATGTTGGGACTATCTGATCTTTCAAGTAGATGAAAGGTAGGTTCTCCTGGGAAGTCTGGGCCTGGCGTATCTTCAAGGATAGCTCTTTAACCATACCCTCTGTTTCTTCAATGGTAATTCATTTATTTTGGCAGGCTAGCTTTGATAAGGAACGTTTGTTCTGTCTTAAATGATACATCCACCTGGGTTTCAACACATGTCTGCGGGGTTGTGCACACCAGGGCCCCGTTATATTTCTTTCCTCTGTTTTAGGGTCATTTCTAATTTGGTTTATTTGTTCTACTGGCTTGAGTCTGTTTTTATTTTCAAACAACCAACTTCTAGATGGTTGTTTTCTAACTCACTCACTTCTGTTTATAGAGATTTCCTTCTGCTCCCATTTGTTTCCATTTTCTGCAGTTTTATTCATATAGGTAGTTAATGCAATGAATTTCCCACTAACAATTGCTTTAGCACTATGCCACAGATTCTTGTTTTTTTGTTTGTTTGTATGTTTTGGTACCAGGGATTGAACCCAGGAATTGCTGAGCTACTTCCCCAGCCCTGTTTTTTGTGCTTTATTTTGAGATAGGGTTTCACTAAGTTGCTTAGGGCCTTGCTTAGTTGATAAGGCTGGGAATCCTGTGATCCTCCTGCCTTATCCTCCCTAGCTGCTAGGATTACAGGTAGAGGCCACCGCACCCAGTTTGTTACAGATTCTTTTTTTTTTTTTTGGTACTGGAGATTGAACTCAGGGACACTCGACCACTGAGCCAGATCCTCAGCCCTGTTTTGTGTTTTATGTAGAGACAGGGTCTCACTGAGTTGCTTAGTGCCTCGCCGTTGCTGAGGCTGGCTTTGAACTCACAATTCTCCTGTCTCAGCCTCCCGAAGTGCTGGGATTACAGGTTTGCACCACTGCGCCCGGCTGTTACAGATTCTTTTATGCCATATTTTCATTATCTGTATTTTCAAAAAGTTTTGCAAACTTTTCTGCTTATACTGAGAATGTTCAAGTCTAGATAATGCCTATGTCCACTGTCTTTCTAGTAATATTATTTCCTTATTATATTTATTGGTTTTTATGTAAGAATTACAGGTTGGTAGTGGTTTTCAAATGAGCTATAAAAATAAAATTTCTGAATATAAAATGTATAGATGCTCGTGGAAAACTTTGGATATTTTAGAAAAAAATAATTTTAAAGGAAAAAGTTTGCAATCCTAACTCCAAAAGCAACGCACTCATATAACAGTGTTTTTCTTCCCCCTCAATTTTCTTCCTGTGCATTTAAGATTCAACATTGTGATTTAACTTTGTATGCAGTCTCATGTCCTGGATCTTAAGCCTAATGTAATGAAAACAACTTATCCTCTTAAGACTGGTCTCAGCAGAGTGTCCTAACCAACAAAACACACAACTCTAAAAAGCCTGGGAAATAACATAGGACTTTACTCTCAGTATCTCTTAAGCAGGTAGAAGTCAGGGGAATATTGAAGCAGATGCAATGAGAACTCCATGGAAAACTAAAGCTGCATGAGATGGTTTGGGGGATGTTTTTTGTGTTAACATGATTGAAACTGCCCTCATAATCCCTAGAAACAGTACCAGGCCAATGACTCTTTCTTTATTTCTCTTCCCTTAGCCTTTGGTGCTACATGTCCCTTAATATCCATTCTGCCCTTGCTTGATGGGACTGAAATTATAGGTGGTGCATTTATGACTCTGCTAAAGACTACATTTCCCAGAATGCTTTGTGGCCAAATTTGGGCCAATGCTACGTGAGCAGACTGCTAAAGGGAAAAGGGCATTTCCTGTTCTTCCCCTTCCATCCTTCTCCTTGATTAGAGTGTGGGAACTTGAGCAATCCTGTAGTCTATGGGCTGGGAGCTGTGATGAGGATACATCACCCCAGGATAGAAGGAAACTGGGGCTCGGCTGATACTGGGATTCTCAAACAACCTGCCTGATATTTTTCCTCCAGAAAAACTAAACTTCCATCTTATTAACTAGAAGTTTCTTCACTAGAGCAACCAAACCTACACCCTAATATACACTCCCACACGAGTTCAGATTCAGTCTCATCGACTTCCCACTTGCTCAGCCCCTTGACCCTCTGACCTGACCTCTCTGAACACAGGAGAGTGGCAGATCCCCACCTGGCTGCCACCTTCCTCCACCAGTCTCATCGCTGCTTTCCTTGTCAGGGATCTGGCCCTGGAGCTCCTTTCCTTCTATCACCCCCTCAGCTCTAGATAGAAAGGCCTGTTAAGCATCTTATTAAAATCATTAGAAACATTGAAGATCAACATTTCAATGACTAAAAATACTCTGTACCATAATTTTAAAATCAAACCCTATCATTAGGTGTTTAGGTTGTTTCCAAATGTTTGCCATCACAAAAATAAATAAAATAAATAAAATTAAAGAATAAAAAGAGACAGTGACAAGAAAAGGGGCTGTAGAAAGGCAGACAGGAGCCTGGCTTCTGTTCCCACCACTGTCCATCTGCGTGGTTTTGGACAAGGCATTTCTGCTGTCTAGTATTCAATTTTCTCCTTCGTAAAATCAACATTATAACACCCATGTTCTGATTTGTTCCGAAGATTAGAGACAATTACATGAATCAACTAGCACTGCAGCGTAGTGGGCTCCAGAAAGGCGGTCATCCACACAGGGTGACAATGTGGTTTGCATAGTGTGATTTCTACACGTCATACTTTTTAAGTGATAAAATTCCAGAAGTAGGGGCTGGGGCTGTAGCTCAGTGGCAGAGTGCTTGCCTAGCATGCATGAGGCACTGGGTTCCATCCTCAGCACCACGTATAAATAATAAAGGAATAAAGATCATCAACAACTGAAAAAGAAAAAAAATTAGGAAAAAAAATTCCAGAAGTAGGGAATTACTGGTTCAAAGGATGGAACATTTTTCACATTCTTTTTTTTTTAAACATTTTTTTTTAGTTGTAGGTGGACAGAATATCTTTATTTTATTTTTATGTGGTGCTGAGGATCGAACCCAGTGCCTCACGCGTGCCAGGTGAGCACGTTACCACTGCGCCATAACCTCAGCCCCATTTTTCACATTCTTTTTTTTTTTTTTGGTACTGGGGATTGAACTCAGGGGCACTCGACCACTGAGCCATATCCCCAGCCCTATTTTGTGTTTTATGTAGAGACAGGGTCTCACTGAGTTGCTTAGCGCCTCGCCATTGCTGAGGTTGGCTTTGAACTCGAGATTCTCCTGTCTCAGCCTCCCAAAGTGCTGGGATTACAGGCTTGAGCCACCGCACCCAGCTCATTTTTCACATTCTTAATACATACTTAGTAATGAGTGATTGACTCCTGTTTTTTTTTTTTTTAATTTTTATTTTGTTTTGTTTTGTTTTGCCAAATGAAGAAACCAATGCTCAAAGGAAGTTAAGCCATTCATCTGGAGGTTTAGGTCTCATAAATGGTAGAGATCAGATTAAACTTGCATTTTCTTCCTTTTGGTCTGGGGGAATTTCTACTAAAGGTCACAGACCCAAGTTTTCACCCTTACAGTACAGGAAATGGAATTAAAATCCTTTGCAAAAATCAACTCTTGCATAAGCTTTCTGCCTACTTTGTTTTTTTGCTGCTGTGGCAGTATAGCACACACTGGGTAATTTACAATGGAAAAAAATTATTTCTCACAGTTCTAGAGTCTGGGAAGTCCAATGTCAGGGTGCCAGAGCTTGGTGAGAGCCTTCTTGTTGTATTGTAATATGGTGGAGGGTATCGCCTAACAAGAGTGAAGAAGCATGTGTGCTCGGGTCTCCCCTCTTCTTATAAAGCCACTGATGCCTTGGTGGGGATCCCACACTCATGACCTCTTCTAACCCTAATTGCTTCCCAAAGGCCCTGCCCTGAAATACCATCAACACATGAGTCTGGGGAGTAAGTTTCCAACACTTGAACTTCAGGGGCACATTCAAACCATAGCAGTTCCTTTGTAATACTGCAGTTTCATTGTGATGGATTCTTCCTCAGGATATTTTATGGACACATAATAAAGGGGTATTGTAAAAGTCATCATTTTCAGGGGATCGGGAGGTGGGGATTTCCTCCCAGCCCTGTCATCTATACTTCCTGTTATCTTGGCAGAAAAGTCAACTTATCTGGGCCACAGTGGAGTTATCTGTAAAATGAGAACTCTGGGTGATATCTAAGGTCACTTCTTGTTTAAAGTCCCTTGATAAGTAAAGTGATGTGGACAGGTCTGATGAATCAAGACTGAAACTGTCCTCCCAGAGGCTCTCTGCTATCATGCCACATCCGATGGACTGTCACAAACGTATGCATGTGCGTTCACACTTCCTCTCCAAAGTCGCACATCAAAAGAACACGTGTGTGCTTTATCCCTTAAATGTGTGTTGGAAGGCAGTGTTGAGAATTTGAAGTTGGGTCTATATAAGAGTTTTTTTTTTTACTGTTGTTGTTTGAGAAAAATACGTATTTGTACAATGAATACTGGGGGAAAGTGAAAAAAAATGAAAGTCACTTGATTGGGGCGGGGTTGACCTAATGGTAGAAGGTTTTTTTTTCCCTCCAATTATCTTTAATGTTATTTATGCAGTAACAACGTCAACAACAGCAATACTTGTTAAAATGATGGGGGTGAATCCTGAAGTGGATTTTAATTCCACTTCCTGTACTGTAAGGATGAGAGCTTTGGGTCTGTGACCTTTAGTAGAAATTGCCCCAGATCAAAAGGAAGAAAATGCAGGTTTAATCTGATCTCTACCATTTATGAGGTAGAAGCGAGAACTTTGTTTGGAGAACTTTAAAAGAATAAATTCTTATTCTTCTTAAAAAACATTTTCAAATTCTTTTTAGTGTGAGTCAGAGGGAGTCACACTTCAGGGGGTCTCTGCAATTGGCCAAATCTACCAATAAGCAGAAAATCCTGCAGAAAGCATATTTAAGAATTTGCTGCACAAACAAGTTTTGGGGATGCCATGGCTGGGGGTGGTGCAAGGACAGACTTGCTGACACCCACACCTCTCTCACTCTGTCCTCACTCTCTGCACCCACTTGAAATCTCAGGTTCTGGGTTACCGCTTTCTTGTCCCTACCTCTTCCCTGTTCTGCTGAACGCTTGGGGCAGCTTCTAGTTCTGTGGTTCTCAGCCATGGTGGCTTTGCCAGCCCCTCGCTCTCCAAGGCATAGTTGTCACTGTCTGGACACATTTTTGCCTGTCGTAAGCAGGGAAGGTATTGGCTAATGGCATCTAGTGAGTAGGGGCCTGGCATCCTGTTAAACAGCCTGCCGTTCACAGAGCAGCAGTCCCCCAGTGAAGAACCATCCAGCCCCGAGCATCAACAGCACCCAGGCTGAGAAAACGTGCTTTGGAGACAAGAGAAGCGCAATGAGGAGGAGGCTGCTGCTCTAGGGCTCTGTTGTTTATAAAGGGCACAGAAACTGAGCAAGGGCAGCGCCAGTTCCACAGCTCTTGCCTATTGACATCAGCTGCCTGCGAGCTTTGCCTGGATGGGACTGACCTCGTGGGAGTCTGCTCCATGGGGACGCAGGGGGTTGGACTTTGCCCCAGTTTGGTTCCGTGACATGCATTCCTACACTCACAGGTCTCTTCGTGCCAGGCATCTCTCTCTAGAGCCTTTCTCACTGCAGCAGGCTTCCTGTGGAACCAGTTTCTCAGGCTTGCCATCGTGAGAGAGGTGTTTGCAGAGCCCCGACGTGTCTGCATCTCCTCTTCCCTGATCACATAAACTCAAAGGTGCTAGACCACATTGTGGACAAGCAGCCAAGTCCTGGGTGAAGGGGAATTGGCAGTAAGGCCTAACTAGAGCCACAGCCAGAAACGACCCTCAGGCTGAGGAAGCGCTACTGAAGTTGGCACCGACTCCACCCGACAGTGACCACAGAGGAATGTTTCCCTGGACTTCGTTCTGAGAGCTGGCTGGGTGCGTTCATTGTAAAGGAGAAGATGGAGAGAAAGGAACTGGTCCAAGACACGGGAATCAGAGAGGAAAAGGGTTCGTGGACGAAACACCACCTGTCTCTCAATAGCAGGGAATAGGAATATGCTAGCTGACCTGGGTGTGGCAAAAATATTTCTCACAATATTTGGCTTGTTTAACTTGGTGTTCACTCTGTGGTTCTGCTCTTTTTTTTTTTTTTTTTTTTTTTTTTTGAGGTCATGGTTTCCTGTTGATTGCTTTTATTGTAAATTGATAAGTGAATGTTTTGGTGTTGTTGAGACCTGGCCATGTAGAAGGATGATTTGGTCATCAGAAGGGTAGGAAGCATAATGCTAAGATTTCTGGAACCAGAGCTTGAGGCTTCTGGAAACTTCCATGACAATGAGATGGGGGGGGGATGTGGCTTCTGGAAGAGTCCTTTAGAAACAGGGAGTTAAAATGTTTTTCAGCACAAGTGGGTCTGTATGGGCAGATTGGCACCCCAGTCTTGCTCCTAAAGCCAAGGACCTGATACTATTCTCTGGGGTCAACAACGTGATGGAGAAAGTTGGAAGACTTGGGACTCCCTGGTGTTCTGCATCTCCTTCCATGCAGGGTTTTGTCCTCCCATTAGTCCAACTGAGGACATGATCATCTTATTAATTATGGAAGACAATAAGTAACTGGTTGGGGTAAAGAGAGGGTCTTGTGAGTCACAAGAGTGGGCCACACGGATGAGCCTGAGCAGATCTGCGACATAAAGGCCTTTTCAAGGGAAAAGAGGCTAAAAGAGACTCCATAGCAGAATGTCCTGAGCAACTGTCAGGGCTGGTGTAGCTGCTACTGTGGGACCAGGCTCTGGGCATGGGCTTCCAGGAGGCATGCTCCTGGACTCTCTTTGCTCGCTTACTCTCTTGGGGGTCCTGCAAAGCAGGGCCTCCTTAGCTTTGGGGCACTTAGCATTTGCCCCAGCCTTGTCCCTCCCCTGGTGGTTTGGGCCTTCCTCTTCCAGATGGTTCCAGAGGTTTCTGGAATACCTGAGTTTTCAATCTTCTACTCCAGGATTTGACTTTGCCTGGTGCTCTGAGCCTATTCAGATCCTGGGTTCAATTTTCTACTCTGGATTTCCCCTGCCACCCACCGGGCTTAATCAAAGTAGGACTTGCCCAGAGAGATGAATTCAATCTCAAGGTTCCAACTGAGGAAATGACTCTACATCCCTTTGATGGAATGTTGTGTTTCTTTCTCTAGATCCCACGCTCTTTATCTGAGATCAATGAAACCGGAGAAAGAGTACAAGCTGGTTTGTCTAGGAAAATACCACCTGTTGTGACAGGTGAATATTAAGATTTGGAAGCACCATGGAGGCCGAATCATAGTTAATGGAGTCAGTGTTGCAACTGGGTAAAGATGCTGATGGCAAAATGTCTCGGTGAAATAGGGTCACAATGTCCATAACGCCAAGAGTGCAGCCCTGTATGGGAATACTAGTTAAACATGATCCTATCAAAAGTATCTAGATCTCCAGTCCCATAGTCCCCTTTGCTGAATCAGAATGTTTGGGGGCTAGACCCAGGAATATGAACTTTAAATGAGTTTTCCAAGTGACTCTTCGGGACACTAAAGAATGGGAACCATCATGCAAACAATTCAGTGCTGAGGACATCGTTCTGCAGCAAAGATTTTCAGGAAAATACGTCACACTTCCCCAGATTCAGCGGGATTACTGAAGGTTCTTTCTTATCCCACCATTCTTACTAATGCTATTTTACCTTTACACATAAAAATAAGGTAGTTTACTGTTACGATCAAAAAGAGAAAAGTAAGCCAGGGGCAGTGGTGCGTGCCTGTAATCCCAGTGTCTCTGGAGCCTGAGGCAGGAGGATCTGAAGATTGTCAAGTCTGAATTTAAGTTACTGACATTATTAAGCACTTTCTATGTGCTAGTCCCTGGTCTTAGTGCTTCACATATCATATGAGCATCACAGAGACCCTTTGAGATAGATTCCATTATTATCCCAGTTGCTCAGAAGATGAAAGTGAGAAACAGAGAGGTTGAATAACTTACCCATTAACATTCAGCTAGGAAGTGGCAGAGTTGGGAAATAAGTATGAATGTGATTTGTGAAGTGTGTAGCCCTATCTAATGTCGGGGGCAGCATTTTTCTTTTTAAAGTGGCAAAGGAAGCCCTTGAGTCAGAAGGAACCTTTGAATTCTTCCCTGTGATGTCATACATTGCTCTATTCCCAGAGGGTCACCCTCTCTGAGATCAGCACAACCTGAGACAGAGATACTAAAAGTGGATCAACTAGGAAAATGCTGGCCCCACTGTGACAAGTCAGTGTTGTCACAGGAAGTCCAGGAGAGGTCAGCATCTTGCGCTACATCTGCCTTGTGATTCAGAAGTGTAAGTAACCTGCCCTTTGAGCTCTGTGAACTGGCTCTGTGAGCCAGAGTTAGGGTGTCCTTGTCAGTAGGCCTGGCTCAAGTCCCAGCCCCGCCACCTGCTGGCTGTGGGGTCACCTGCAACTCATTTCGCCCTCTGCTCCTCAGCCAACACCCTGGCTGTTGAGCTAATATTACAGGCCCCTGAATAGGCCCTGCCGGTGATTCTAGCTTGCAGAGGCACTAAGAACCTCTGACCGACCTCTCCGAGCTTTCTGTGTAAAATGGGGCAACTATCCGTACACAGAATTACTTATTAAGCATTTATATTAGGCATTTTCTTGTTTTGCTGCCAGAAAAAACCCATGAGACCAGAATTGTTTCTCCGTGTTGCAGTGAGTTCGCGGCTAGCGCCAGGGCTAACCCAAACCCAGCTGCTGACTCCAGGCCCAGCCTTTCCACTCACTGCCCAGCTCGTTCCCGTCAACCCATGTTTTACACACAAGAACTTCCTGAGGATCAACCAAGAAAATCCAAAGGCAACATCTGGCACATGAGTCAGTGGATGTGAAACACTCATTATTCACTTGAGGGACGAATTCTTCCCAACCCGCATTGTTCCAGGTACCCTGGGGCTCTTTCTACGTGTGTCTTTGTTTTCTTTGGTTTCTAAGGCCAGGCAGTGCATTCCTTTTCGGATCATAGGATGCATAAAAATTCGAAATCCGGACCCTCACCTCAGTCCTGTATCTCCAGGTCACCTTGGCTCCGTCTACATCAGGTGATCCTTAGATGTCATTGCAGCCGATCTCTTTCCTGTTTCAGGAAATCTTCGACTGTATTGCCCACCGGTATCCGGATGACCTCCTGACACAATCCCCCGATCCCGAGGCTGTCCTCAGGGGCCTCTCAGCCCCAGGGTCCAGCTGAGGGATGTGTCTTCTCAGGGCGACAGTCTGTATCACAAGGCAGTACGTGAAGGGTGCCATATGCTGGGGAAGCCCTCCTTGAAGACCCTGCCCCCTTTTCTTGTGAGTACTAGAATCACCTGTAGATTTGTTCAAGCACAGGCAGCTGGGGCCATCTGCAGTGTTCCTGGCTCAGGCCAGCCGCAGGAGGGCCTGACGGGTGTTTCTAACTAGTTCTCAGAGGCTGCTGATTGAGAACTGACAGGGGCCACACTTGGCAATGTGGGGACAGGAGAAGCAGCTGTCATCCTCACCTAAGCCTGGTGGTGTTGCCTCTTAGGCATCCCATGAAGCTACCTGAGGGCTGGCCTGGCACAGGAACTCCTCCTCTTTGGTCACAGTGGAGGGAGAGAGGAACATGGGGACAGGTAGGAAGCATTAAGATCTGGCAGATGCAGGACTAGGTTTAGGAATTCCAACTTGTTGGTCAGGTGATTCTGAGGCTGGACAGAAATGGTCTAGAGGTAGGGCAGTCTTACTCACAGGGCAGTGAATACTGAAGTCCAGGGAGAAACACAAAGCTCCAATGCCAAGAAAGTCAAGGTCACACAGACAAGGTCCAGAGCCAGCATAATTGATGGTGGTGCTCCTGAGTGGGTGCTGGTGCCAGGAGCATGCTCAGCAGAAGGACTTGGTGTTCTAGATGTTTTTCACTTTCTAGGTAAAGAAGCAGCAGAGAGAAGGATGGAGTCCTGTGCTTAGAGGAATCACTAAAGCCCAAGGAAGAGCTGGAAGACTCCAGGTCATCCTGCACTGATGGGGACTGAGTCAGAGGAGCCCCGAATCCTAGGAAGCAACCCTGGCAAAGTCATGTGAAAATATCAGTGTGCTGAACATAAGATTTTTGCCATAGGAAAACTAAAAATAAACTTCTTTTATGATGCTTACTGAAGCAAGAAGTTGATCTTGAGAAACTCGGCAAAGAAAGTCTGACGTCAGTGGCTTTTGCACGCTGTAGGTAGTTGGCACCAGGTCTCTCTCTGGCTGCTCCAGAGGCGGCTACTATGTTGTAACCGCTGGTTATGTCCTAGCCCTGGAAACATCCTCTTTGTTCATTTTGAAATTGCACTGTATTCTTCTGCAGCTGATTAAGAGCCAGCAAGATGGCACAGCCGAGGTCAGGCACAGCTAACTGTCTTCCCTGCAGAACACCATGAAGTCCTGGCAGAGCCCTGAGCATTTCCCCAGCTCTGCCATTCATTATCCCGGGTCCTTTGACATTTCCAGAGTAAAAGAGGACACAAGGCTTTAAATGAGAAAAGAATCTGACCTCTCCTAAGAGGCATAATTATTTTTTAATATAGAAAAAAAACTGTACCCCGATTCATCATAATAGAAAAGCGTTCTCAATGAACTGTTCTTCAACTGGTGAATCGTCATTGTCGAGCATCTTTATTTCCTTAGGCCACTGTGTGCTCTGGAATTCCCTGGCGTGAAGGTCAAGGGAGGCCCATTCTCTTTCCTCAGAACCACTAATGAAAAGAACCCAGGATCTGAATGTCCAGCATCCTGCATTAGCGAGCACACGTTAGGTCTGTCTTTCATGGGTTTTCTGCTTAATGTGGTTTTAATTGCACTGAAAACTGTATGGGCTAAAATAAGGTTCAGTAATAGGAAGGAGTAAGATGAGTGAGCACAGGAGCGGAACAGGACGTGAAAAGACTCGCAGGCCATAGCGCAGTAAGGCTGAGAGTCCGGGAAAGGCTCCCAGGGCTGACAACGGGCTTCACTGTCATAATTCTACTAAAAGGGGATTGGAACATAATGGGAGAGACGGGGGACTTTGGGAGTGCTCAGCACTTCTCCCCGGAGGGATTTCTGAAAGCATGTTTCCTCGCTCATAAAAAAAGATCCATAAAGTGAAATTCAATGAGTTCGTTGAGTATTCACACGGGTGTTGTTTGGGGAATGTTCTCAGACAAGCCCACGTGGTCACCATCCAATGGGACAGCCCTGTGTCCATCATTGGCTTAAGTCCATGGTCAGTCTGAAGTTGGAGGAGAGGAGAGCAACTAGGGAAGCTGTCAGTTACCAATCTAGCCCTGGCCCTCAGGGGTCCACTGTTGGAGGGCTGACTCCTGCTCCTCCTGCTAGGCTCCCTGAAGTCTCACTCATGCGTAGAGGTAGCCTCCTGAGCCAGCTGCTGCAGACTGTGGGTGAGAGCCCCAGTGTTGTCTATGGTTTTGCTACTGGCCACACATTATTCACTCTCTCACCAGGTGACCGTAAGAAAGAACAGAGACTGGGGACCGCATACACCAGGCTAAAGAGCGGGTGTGGAGGGGACTTCTTATCCCCAAACCCAAAGGTGCTGCTGAAGGCACTGTCACCTGCATCAAATCATATAGCCCCTGGGGGTGACTGACAGACCAGTGTCAGGCAGAGTGAGCACAGCCTGCTTTTGCTTTGCATGGTGGGCTCTGTCCCTTAGGTTGGTGACCTGGCTTCATAATGCGTTGCCCAGAAGTGTTTCAGATACCCATTCCCAGGGTGTGCTTCACGTCCATGCCCAGCCCTGGTGTAACTTTTTCCTTCTCCAGCTTTCTCTAGTCCTCAACTTCTCCCTCCAAAGCCCCCTTTTCCAGGTGCGTGGTCAGGGTGGGCATGGCAAAAGGCACACCAACGGTTAGTCCCCAGTGCTTTCCCAGGTGACTCTGCATCCCGAAAGTGGATGCCTCTGGAGGGTAACAGCTCCTGTTCAGACAGTTCTGGGCTGTCACTCAGGGAAAGTTCCAGACAGGATGAGAGGAGCTCCCTTGGGGCAGGTAATATGTGTCCCGTGCAGTGGGAGCTTGCTAGAGTGAGGGCACCATGGGGCCAGGGACCTGATGCCACCTGGAGGGGCACAAGCCATAGGACTTCTTTGTCCACCTGGGGTCGCAGGTTGGAGAGGCCATCCAGCATTGGGATAGCAATACCCCTTCCCGGCACTTACAAAGTTCTATTCCTGTGGATTCAGGCTCAGTGTTTCTGCTCATAGAGTGTGCTCTTCCCACAGCGCAGAGTCTGCAAGTGAAAACTATGTGACTAGGAATCTGGCAAAGAAGCCATGGAGTGCAGGGTCTGGACAGAATTTGTTGGTCAGTAGAAAGGATCCTGTCTCTGACCTTGACTTTGACATGTGGGTTGAGTGCCCAGTGCTGTCTAAAGTGTTGGGGGAAATGGAATTAAAAACAAAATCCGCTCTCACCCCAGAAAACCTTGCCACTAAGGTGGGAAGACAGACAATACTTTAATTATTGCCCAAGTATTTAAACCAGGATGTGAAGAGCACTGCGGGCAACCTGCAAAGACAGACACATCTGTTCATCAGGCAGGGCTGCTATCTGGGTCCCATCTTCTCCCAGGATATTGGACTGATGTTCTTTCTAGATGATTCCATTGCTACGAGGTGCTCCCAGCTCCTGGAGGAAGAATTCTTGAACTGCAAGACTGGCAAGTGGCTTATTTAACCAGTAAAAAAAACTCACGTGTGTTTGAAAAGGACAGAAAAAGCAATTCTTCAACAAGAGAAACTTTGATTTGCCCAGACGGAAGCCTCCCCTGACTTTAGGAGTCGGGGCTGGTTCAGAAGGACTCCTTGGGAAACCTGTCAGAGCTCAGGCTTGGTGCAGAGGTCACATGGGTCAGTTCCTTCCTTTCAAATGACTTTGTATCATCGCCTCTGCCCTCTGCAGCCCAGGATCCTCATCCTCGCTACAGAAGCCAAGTGGGGAGGGACACATGAGGGCCACTGTTACCCTTGCCTTCTCCCCACAAAGCCTTAATCCCCCTCCTTCACTCCATCTCAGATCCCCACTCACCAGGTCAGGCTGCTATACTGGAGAACAAGAGCAAAACCGAGTGTCAGGTGGTGAGTCAGAGCAAGGCAGCAGGTGCAGAAACCCCGCTCTCCAGGGACAGGAAGCTGGTGTTGTGCCTAAGAGAACAAAACCCCTCAGGAGGGTCTGTGTTACGCACAGATGTTTTCTCCTCTCCCCCATAGTAGTCTTTTCCCACTCTAGTCCTTTCTGGAAATCCAGACCCTTCCCTTCCTGCTGCCAGGGATCCATGTGGAGTGGGAGTCCATAGAAGTTCTAAAACAGTCCATAGAAGCCTCAGGCTTCCTCTGTATGGTGGGTTTCTAGTAACACTATCAGATGTTGCAAAAAGATCTCAAATCAATCATGAGTTCGACCCCGCTGCCCCTCACCACAGGCCAACAGCAGATGTCTTCAAGGCAGGTAAATGCAGCCTTACCCAACAGCCCCAACATTGCTGCAGTCTACCAGCCATTCATTCACTCATCCACTTCTTCAGTCCTTTCCTGATAGCCAACTCCCCAGAGGTATGCATGCAGGGCAGATTCTGTCCTGGTCCTTACAAAGAAACAAACAAATATCAAGTGTGCATTAGAGTCTTCCATCCCCAAGGATGCTTAAGTGAGCCTGGGCAGTGTCCAGTGACACTGGCCTGTGGTCTGAATCCTGTTGAGCCTCATATTCCTGAACTCTCCAGTGGTGTTTTAGTCACCTTTTTCACTGCTACAACTTAAAGACCTGACCAGAATGACTGTAGAGAAGGAAAAGTTTGTGTGGGGGCTCAGGGTTTCAGAGGTCTCAGTCCATAGACAGCTGGCTCCATTCCTCAGGGCTTGAGAGAGGCAGAACATCATGGCGGAAGAGTGTGGCAGAGGGAAGCAGCTCACATAGTGATCAGAAAGCACAGAAAGAGACTCCACTCACCAGATACAAAATACATACTCCAAAGTCAAGCCCCCAATGCCCACCTCCTCCAGCCCCACCCTACCCACACTTCAGCCCCCACCCAGTTAATCTCATCAGGGGAATTGATTCACTGATTGGGTTAAGGCTCTCATAACCCAATCATTTCTCCTCTAAACCTTCTTACATTGTCTCACACATGAGCTTTTGAGGGACATATCATCCAAATCACAACAAATGGAAAGACCAGGAAACCTTTCTTTCTTTCTTTTTTTTTTGGTACTGGAGATTGAATTCAGGGGCACTCGACCACTGAGCCACATCCCCAGCCCGATTTTGTGTTTTATGTAGAGACAGGGTCTCACTGAGTTGCTTAGCACCTCGCTGTTGCTGAGGCTGGCTTTGAATTCGCGATTCTCCTGTCTCAGCCTCCCAAAGTGCTGGGATTACAGGTTTGCGCCACCGCGTCCGGCTCCAGGAAACCTTTCCTGAACAATGTCTGCAGCACATAAGCCTACCAGGAGGTTCAACTTGGCCTTGGAGTTTGACGGAGGCCTGTGAGTTAGCTTTGCAACCAGGCTCACCTTCAAATGTCACAACAGCCAATTTCACTGTCTTCTTGGACATCCTTACCTCACACACCTAGGTTACCACCAGCTCAAATCAGTGCAGTAACACAGCTACATAATCAGGAATACTGTTGGGATCTGTTGTTATACCTGAATTTATACCTGAATAACTGAGTTCAAATATGAGTGAATATTCCAGAGAGATCAATGTGTAATGAAAACAAAGAACATGTTCTTAAACAACGCCTGGGTCTTAGTGTGGGATGCCCTCCGTGCCCTCGTACCCCTGCCCCTGGTCAGCTCCTTAAGCTCAGGACCTGAAGAATGCACCAGTCTTTACTTTGGTCACTTGCCACTGGAGAGGAGGGAACTCTGCTTTCACTCTTTCTCTGTCTCCTTTGTGTGTGCATCAAATAAGAAGGAAGACATTCTTTTACTGAACTACAGCAGAAGTTGTTAAAGTCAAGAGATGTAACAATAATAATGTCATTTTATTTTTCAACCAATTGTTCAATAATGATCTTTATAGCTTTTTTTTTTTTTTTTAAATCCAAGACCTGGTCCTGGATTGGGCTTGTACTTAATTGTCATGTTTTTCTTTCTTTCTTTCTTTTTTGGGAAGGGGGTGCCAGGGATTGAACTCGGGGCACTCAACCACTGAGCCACATCCCTAGCCCTTTTTTTGTATTTTATTTAGAGACAGGGTTTCACTGAGTTGCTTAGTGCCTCATGGTTGCTGAGTCTGGCTTTGAACTCGTGATCCTCCTGCCTCAGCCTCCTGAGCTGCTGGGATGACAGGTGTGCGCCACCGCTCCCAGCTTAGTCGTCATGTTTTTACTTACTTTGCTTTAATCGGGACCCATTCCTCACGCTTTTTTTCCCTTTAATAATGTCTTTTTATTGTTTTTCTTTAATGACATTGGCATTATTTAAGAGTACAGGACATTTTTTGGTAGAATGTTCTCCTATTTTAGCTTTGATTGTTTCCTTGTGATTACAATCAGCCTTCCTCTTGATTAGAATTGGGCTTCTCATTTGGGGCAGGATTTCTGCTGAAATGACTCTGGATCCTTACTTAGTACATGGCACTGGGAGGCAGGTGACGTCAGTGTGTCCCACTATTGCTGATTGTTCAGTTAAGGTAGTTCCCTGCCTTTCTCTCTATTGTTCTCCTGTTGCAATTAGTAAGCGAATTGTGGGGAGAGACTTTGAAAGACAGATTGCATCCTGTTGTATTAGTCAAGGGGTGGGAGGAGAGAGAGAGATTTTAAGGAATCAGGTCATGCTGTTGTGGAGAACCTCGAGCCCAAAATGTGCAGGGCAGGCTGGAGTCTGGAGTCCAGGGACAAGCTGTTGGCCGCTCAAAGCTGAAGTCAGCCTGGAGGTAGAATTCTCTTTCTCTTTGGGGGTCCATGGACTTCCTCCTCTTAAGGGCTTTGGTGGTTGGATGCGCACTCCTCTGCCATCCTGAAGGCAAATCTACTGATTGACATTTGGATCTCCCGTGAAAGATACCTTCACAGTGACATTCTGGTATTCCAGCAAATACACAGTCTTGCCAAGTGGACACACAGTGAACCATTACACTGGTCAAACTTGCACCAGAGGCCTTAGCACCTAGTGGTCATTTCAGCCTTAACCAGTCATTACCGTGATGGCTCAAAATAGGAAAGTTTGTAACTCTGTCATTCCTTCCACGCCTATCAGCTCTTTCAAAAATTGGGACATTTACATAAATTCTCCCCTCACTGTCTCCCAGCGATACTGTACATACAATTAATAATTTAATGTGTATAATTCCATATTGCTTCAATATGTATGTATTTAAATCTTTGCTTATTAAATCTTTGTATTAAAGCATTAAAATCTTTGTTTCATTTGGGAACTTATTCTGTCCTCCATGTAACCACCTCACTTTCCTATCACCTTTTGCTGAGAAGTCCGTGTTTTCTCCCATTGATTTGATGACAGCTTTTTCAAATGCTAAATGCCCGTCTAATTTGGTTCTGTTTTGATCATCATGTTCCTTTCTATTTGTCTTTTCACACACCCACCCACGTCCTCTGCCTCAGTGATGAAGGTCATACAATGCGTTGTGTCATCTCTTGGCAGATAGTCCTCTTTGGGTCTCCTACATTTGTGCACATCTTGTGAGCTGAAGATATTCAAGACTATCTTTCCAAGGATATTTGTGTAGCAAACAGTCTTAGAAGAGAGATGGTGTCTCCCTGAAGCCAAGGGCACGCATGCTTATGCCATTAAGAAAGACTGGGGTTTCCTAAACCGGATTCTTCCCCCTTCATGTATGTAGGACTCTTCTACCAGCGCCAGGAGGCTGTGGTAGGGTAACTTAGCTTGCAAGAAGGGTAAAACCCAGACTCCTCACAGTCCTTGACATTATCTCATAGAGTAGTCTGCCCCTGATGATCCTTTTTAGAGTTTTCCTGGTATACTTACATGTTTGTTTGTCAATGTAAATTTAGAATTCTCTAGTTCCAAAACAAAATAAAACAATTAAAAAACAAAAGTGTCTAGTGTTATGATGTACAGTGTGTAAACTTTACAAATCAATTTAGGGAGCATCTACAACGTCATTGTGAAATGTTTCTCTTTTCCATTTTCAGGGTCAAGTTTGTAATTCAGGTTCTTGTCAGTTTATGCTCGAGTTATAGCCCTTCTTAAAAATCAAATGTTGGATTTTGTTTTAAATATGTGATGAGAAAACCCTTTGAGAACTTAGGATGAAAATCACGATGGCCAAAGTATGGTCTGTCATTTAAATGGGCTTGGGCTCCCTCTGCAAAATGGGGCAACAGAGCCAATCTCAGGGATGTTGGAAAGAGTAAATGAGTTAATGCATGTGGGTCAGGCGAGACTAGAGCTCAATACATGGTGGCTATTGTCATTGTAATTGTCTCTCTTTTGTAATAGCGATTGTTCCAGTCAGCTTTTAGTCACGGTGATCAAAATACCAGAGAAGAACTATTTAGGGGTGAGCTGGAGTTGTAGCTCAGAGGTAAAGTGCTTGCCTAGCGTGTGTGAGGCACTGTGTTGATTCTCAGCACCGCATATAAGTAAGTAAAATAAAGGCCCATTGACCAAAAAAAACAAAAACAAAACAAAAAAACAATTTAGGGGAGGAAAAGTCTACTTAGGGATCACAGTCTGAAAGACTCAGTGCATGGCTGGCCAAACTCATAACTCTGGCCTGAGGTGAGGTAGAACATCATGGTGGAAGGGAGCGGTGGAGCAAATCTGCTCAGTTCATGGTAGTCAGGAACAGAGAGAGAGAGAGAGAGAGAGAGAGATGTAAAACATAATCTCCAAGGGCACACCCCCAGTGACCAAGTTCCTCCAGTCAGGTCCCACCTGCCTGTAGTTACTTCCCAGTTAGTCTACTCAAATGATTAATCTAGCCAATGGATTAATGCACTGATTAGGTTACAACTCTCATAATCTAATAATTTCGCTTTTGAACATTCCTGCATAGCTGCCCGAGTTTTTCAGGGGACATCTCATATCCAAACCACAACAGTGACCTTTCACCTCATTCAGTCTTAAAAATCCCAGTTCCAACCATTTAAAAAAAATTTTTTTTTTCAGTTGTAGATGGACACAAATATCTTTATTTTATTTATTTACTTATTTTTATGTGGTGCTGAGGATGGAACCCAGTGCCTCCCGCATGGGAGGCAAGCGCTCTACCGCTGAGCCACAATCCCAGCCCCTTTAACCATTTTAATATGTTCAAATCTGTACAGTGAAGAAACTCAGAATAATTCTTACAACACAGAACTCTGATTTATTGCACACCTATTGAATGTGCATTCATTAATTTGACCAATGTGGTTGTTATCATCTATAAATAAAATCTTTCCCTCACATTTATCTTTTAATTAAAACCCTTTTTACATTTCTTATGGAAGCTACTACTTCATCATTTTTACACTGGAATGAGAATGAAAGCCCTGCTTACTCAGAAAGGGGGAGTAATGGATGGTTTTGTTCTATATCAGAACGAGTATGGTAATTCTGAGTCCTCTGTCCTTGGAAATGTTTGGTTCACAGATTAAAATTGATGGAAGGCACTGCAATTTTCAGACTTATGCTGGAACTTGGCTATTTGCTTTCTTCTAAGGTATATTTTTTAATTCTTACCATTTCATTTGGATATTAAAAGACCCACATTTTAGGTCATAACAGTATCCGCATGATTTCCGTGATAATATGCTAATATTTTTTAATCCTAAATCTGAAATGCAAGAGGAGTCCTGAGCTGTTCAGAAGTTGCTCAGCACAGTGACTCTGTCCAGAGGCAGGAGCAAAGACCAGGCCGGCCTCCATCTGCACCATCACTTACAAACAGGAGAAAGCCCTCTTCTATTGGTCCTCCCTGCAACAGAAGCCCCAGCCTACACTGACCAAGGCAATGTGGTCATTTTGGGGGCTAACATCACTGAACGTCTAAAGGAAGATGGCCCTCAGAGCTGGCTGGCCCGGCTGTCCTGCAGTGTCATCTGTGACCTGGTTCTTTCCATCCCTCAATCTCTTTGTCCACATTATTCTCATCTCATTTTCTGAGACCTGTTCCTTTCATGGTTCTAACAAGGTCACGCCAGTAGCACTGCGTCCTTGATCAGACCCCTGTGAGAGTGAGGACCAGAGACAATGACCCTGAGCGTGTCCGATGCCAACATGATCCCTTCCCTTCACTCCATTTGGGTGAGCATATGTCACCTGCCGACTGGTGTCTGAACTAATAAAGCTGTAAACAGACTGCCACATACAGCTGGCTCAGGTCTGGGACTTGGGCAGTCAGGAGACTGAGGCAGGGCAGAGAAGGAACACATTCAACAGGAGAGAAAGAAGCGTTTTCAGGGGGACACTGTGTGAAGTCATTGTGGAATCAACTGGGAGAGAGCCTGACGATGGCGAGGGAGGAGGGACTGTAGGGGGATCTGGGGACAGGAGGGCCTGGAGGGAGGGCAAGGCCCTGTGTCGGCCAGGCCCTGAGGTGGGTAGAGTTGTACTCCCAGCACTCCCCCCCTAAAAACCCCATTACAGTCCTGACCTCTGTTTCTGTGAATGTGACTATGAAGTAGGGACTTTACAGATGTAATCAAATTAAGATGAGGTCACATTGGAGTAGGGACCCTAATTCAGTGGGCTGCTGTCCTTATAGAAAGAGAAGAGACAGAGGCAGATATGCACACAGGGAGAAGGAGGGCCACGTGAGGTCACAGGCAGAAAGCACAGTGATGTGTCTACAGGTCAAGGACTGGGGAGGACTGTGGGCAACACAGAAGCCCACAGTGGTCAGAAGCCCACAAATGGTCTCCCTGGGGCCCTCAGCATAGCCCTGCAGTTACCTCCCTCGTGGATTGTGAGAGAATGCATTTCTGCTGCTTCAGGCCACCATATTTGTGTTGATTTGTCACAGCAGCCAGAGGAAACTAGCTGAGGCCCCAGAAAAAAAACAGATCTGAAAAGACTCCGCCAGAGCTGGACTTAGAACCCAAACAAAGTCACAAAGCAAAGAGCTCATCGATGCTGATCAGAAGGAACAGCCTCCTGTGCAGAAGGCAGGCTAGACTGGGGGTGGGACCTCAAGGGCCATGCAGAGTGTCCAGCCAGGCTCTGGCAGGGAACCAGGTGCTGGCTGCAACCTCCTAGACAACCAGCGAGACCCAGGGTGCTTCCCCTCCAAGGAAGGGTGCTGAAGAGAGAAAACCAATTAACAGGAGCGATATCGGGTCCCAGCTGCATTCCCACTTGTCTATTTCAGCAGAATTCTTCAGAAGACAGTGTCTGGTATCCCAAGCAGTGTAGAAATGGTGTGAGCAGAGGGACAGGCAGTGCTAAGGAGGAATGAGAGGACCGCAGATGTCACTCTGGATAAGATTTGATGTCTCCCCAACTCCTGATAACAAATACTGTTAGGAGTGTTCCTGCAGAAAAATGTGTTCCTCAGGTGGCATATCGTTGCTAACCAGCTGAGGTCGACTAGCTGTCAGCTTCCCCACTTAGAACCACTCTTTATGGAGCCACGGTAAGAACTGTCTTCTTCAGCATGTTAGACCCAGGCTGGTTTGGACCTGGGAGACCATGCCTCAAATTCCACAAGCTTCTCCATGAGGCCGGTGTCGTGAGCCTGGGTGCCCCATTGACTAAAGAGAAAAGAGTCCAACAACGCTGTCTTCTAGGTTTCTGTAATAATGTGCCTCATCCAGGTTTCCCCACAGTGAAGACCATGGCCAAGAGCACAAAGCTGCTGATCAGCCTTCTGACCCCTACTCTTAAACAGGAGCTGACAGCCAAGGATGATAAGTTGTGGTGAAATCTGCTATTTGAAAGCATACATACTAAGAAGCGAACAAATCAGAAAAGAAAGAAAAAGCAAACTTGGAAGAAACAAAGACTACCCAAGGAAGGACAATTTAAAAATATCTGTATCAATAGTCTAAAGGGTTTAAAAAATAATGCTGTCATTGTGAAACATAAGCTGGGTATTATAATGAAGAGCAATTCAGACAATGAAAAAAGCAATTTGGATTAAGGCATGACGATAGAAATGAAAAATACACCAGGAAGTCTGAACCACAGTTGAAGTCATCTCAAAAGAAAATTGAACAGAGGAAGAGGGAGGAGGAGAGGATGGAGACACAGGATAAGAAAATGTGAAAGCTGGTGAAGGAGGATTAACATCTAGATAATAAGAGTTCTAGAGAGAGCAGAGGAAACGGAAAGGAGAAAATTTAAAATAAAATATTCATGAAAGTGTCCAAAAACCACAGGACATGAGTTCTCCATTTGGAAGGCCCCTGAGCATCCAGAGATATGGATATAAATGAACCCACACCAGAAACATCACCATGAAATTCCAAATCACAGATTGGACATCACTAATCCAAAAATTCAAAATCAGAAACGTTTTGAGGACTGACATAAATAAGAAAATCATGCCACAAATAGAACATTCCACACCTGACCTCATAGAACAGGTTGCATTCTAAACACAGGTGCACTAAAAGTGCTATATAAAATTACCTTCAGGGCACAAGTTGTATGTGAAACATAAGTGAATTACAGATTCAGACTTGTGTCCTATCCCCAAGGTACCTCAATATGTATATGCAAATATTCTAAAAACCCCACAAAGGGGTTGGGGTTATAGCCCAGTGGCAGAGTGCTAGGCTAGCATGTGTGAGGCACTGGGTTCAATCTTCAGCACTGCATATATATAAATAAAAGTTTCATTCACACACACACACACACCACAAAATCTGAAATGATTCTGGTCCTAAGCATTTCAGTATAGGTGAACCTGTGCTAGAATCCAAGAAATGATGTTACAAGCGTTTAGAGAGAAATGATTATCATATAAATCAAGAAAGATTATATGGGATACAGAACACAGGAGGTAACAAATTAGAGAGGAGAAGGAAATCCCAAGAGAGTATAAAAAGAATTTCTCTGAAATTCTGCTCCACAACAGGCCTCCAGATTGGAGTCCTCGAAGAGGTTGCAGAAGAAACCTCTTCAGGATATTGAGGTGGATAGAAAACTTATATTTGACTAAAATATCAGCCTTCATTACTCTCTGTTCTCTTACTTGTTTATTTTTGCTTCATAGCTTTTATCGACACCTGGCATTATGTTCTATATTTATTAGTTTGTTCGGCCCACATCAGTGTCTGCAAAATAGCAATGCTGGATCAATATTCGTTGAACAAAGAAATGAACGGATGAGGATATAAGAAAAACAATGTAGACTCCGACCCATAAGAAGCGCTCTGTAATTGTGAACGTCTTTCCTAAATTCCTCCCAACTCTGTAAGGCCAGCAACTGCTTACTGAACCTGGTGCCACCCTGTGGAATCTCTGCCCGAGTCCAGGCAAGCCTAGTCCACAATGGCCAGTTCTAAGATAGAAACTTCTAGAAATATAAATAATCAGTATCTGATGAGGCCTTCTGATGTATGCACATTTTTGTGTATGCACAAAAATTTCCAAGGATGTTATTTCTGATATTTACTAAAGCCTTTGAACACTTTGAACACATTTCCTAACAAATGTGCTCTTCTGCCATCTTGTGGCCAAACTGGGGAACTTTGAGACAAACATTTGCCATGGGTTCGTTCAGAAGTCAGGACACCTGAGACGTTTGGCACAATACCTGTGATCATCCGACTAGACCCTGAGGCTACCCAGCTTCTCAGACTCCTAATTTTTAGGAACAGGAAGATACCCCAGATGACTGCTTTGGTGACTTCTGCTGGGGGACATCTGAAATAAGTTTAAGGGCTCCCTCCCTATCTGCCCTTTGTCCTGTTTAGACTCAGCCCTGACCATTAACTCAATCACAGAGGGACCCCAAGGATTTGGTCTGGGGGCTCAGTCAGTGTCTGTAAAACCCACGAAGGCAGGACTTTAACCCTTTAATACCCCAAGTATGTTAAACACATTTACTAAATATTTGCTGTTGAAGAAATGAAAGAATTACTAGAATATACAGAGCACTTACAGTATGCCAAGCACAAGCACTTTTTATGACCTATCTCATTAAATTAAAGCCACCAACTCAACCCAGTTTTCCCAGGGCTGTCCCCTCAGTCCTGGACAAATGGGGAGGTTTGTCTCCTTACATTACATTTTGGCCAGACCTCTCTGAGGTTGGCATTACCCTATCGCCATATTTCAGATGAGACAACAAGCTCAGAATGTTAAGGACGTGCCCATTATCACACAAACTCACAAGAGGCAAAGTGGGGACCTGGATGGAAGCCTGCGACTCCACACCCTGCCCTGGGACCTCTTCACGCTCTCCCTGGAGAAGACAAGCCAGACGTCCTGCGCCTGGCTCCTCCGGCCTGTAGGCAGTGTGCCCATCTCTCGGGGTCTTTTCTGGTTTTGTGACTATGCAGGTGTGAAGAAAACTGGAGGCATCCTCAGTCCTTTCTGAAGAGACATGTCAGGAAAATTACAGAATTTTGAAGATGAGCAGAGAGGACATGTGCTCCGGACGAAGTTCACACCCAGGTCAGGTCCCTCAAGCTGAGGCAAACCTGGACCTCTTGCTTCCACCCCGGCTCCTCTGTCTAACTGCAGACTGTGCTGGTTACTTCTTTTCTGTTGGGAACAAACACAGACCCTCGACTTCTCCCAAGTCTAGGTGTGGGCCCTCCCAGGATTTGGGAAAACTGAGTCACTGTAAAGCCGCAGTCAGGCTTGGGCTTGTGTCTGTCACTTGCAGACTGTTGGCCTCCGGGCAGGTCTCTTCACCACAGATGCTGCGGCTTGCTCTGTCTCTTGGGGATGCTGGTGGCACTTCCCCGCAGGGGGCACTGAGTACTAAATGAGATAAAACATTTCAAGCCCTTGGGACAGGCCGTGCTGCCAGCAGTCAGTGCCTGTCTCTTATCCACCAGAGGACCCTGTGGGCTCTGCCCACCTCCAGCACCCCTGGCACTCTTCACCACCGCCCTGCCACCTCCCTGGGCTGAGCCTCCTCCTGGAGGTCACCTGAGAGCCTGCTTCTATGCTTGGCCTCTTTCCATTTTTTTCTTGAGACAGCAGCTGGAGGGACCCTGTCACAGCATCAGTCAGTTTGTGGGACCTCTCTGCTCCAAACCGTTGGGGACTTCTTAGAAGCCAGTGTCCTTCCCACTGCCCGTGAAGCCCAGCACGCATGTGCACGCACATAGACACACCCTTCCGTGTCTGCCCTCAGCAGCCACTGGTTGCTCCCTCGCTCCTGGCCCTGTGAGCTGGCCTCCTGCAGCTTCAAGACCCCAAACATACTCCCCAGTGGGCCTTTGCACGACCGTCCCCCCTGTCTTGCACTCTGTCCTCATCTCAAGCAGAGACGGCTTCCTTCACCTCCTTCAAGTGGTGACCTCCAGCCACCTTGACCCAAATGGCACACTCTATCTCTGCTTGATTTAAAAAAAAAATTGTTTTTAGTTGTAGATGGACACAACGCCTTTATTTTATTCGTTTATTTTTATGTGGGGCTGGGGATCGAACTCAGTGCCTCACGCGTGCTAGGCAAGCGCTCTGCCCCTGAGCCACAGCCCCAGCCCTCTGCTTGATTTTTAACATCCATAGCCCCCAGCACTTTCTCCCCCGCAACACCATCAATTTTAGTCCCCCTATCATTTCCTTATCGATCAAATTTGTTGTTTATGGTCCATCTGCTGCTGCAAGAAGTTTTCAGATCTTTTTCTCTCAGATATATTTCAAGTGCCCTGGCTCAGGTGAGTGATCCTCAGCAAGTATTTAAAAATGGTGCAGATTCAAGCTCTAGCAGGCTCAGCGCTTGGTGCCACCGATGTCTCAGGCCAGCCCTGGCAGTGGGCAATCTCCACTTACCAGTGATGACCTCAACTCTGGCACAGCCAAGGTCACAGAGCTAACAGGAAGGACTCAGGAGCTAGATTTTGGGGTTCTCACCTGGTCCAGCTTTCTAGCTACTGATGTAGCCCCTACAGTGGGGTTCCTGGCTTCCAGGAGCCCCCTGTCTCTAGCACTTTTACTGCCTCTGGCCCCCTCCTGCCTGTGGCACTTTGCCCCCAGGTACTTGCTCCTTGCTCAGAGTGCTCCATTTGTTTAGGGCACCTCCAGGGCCTCCCTACAGAAAGCCCACACCTCCGGTTCCCCTCCGTGTCCCACATGGACTACTGCTTGGCTTTGGGGCCACTGATTCTGTACCTTGCTTACCTTTGCTAGTGGTTTCTTTTGCTTCTCTTGTTTCAACTTTTCTGTGAGCTCTTCAGGAAAGACAGACAGACAGACAGACACACACACACACACACCCCCTCCTTCATTCTGTCTTTGCCGGGCTGCCTGCTATAGGTCCTTCGTGAATAATTATTGGACAAACACGGGTGACTTTTAGAAGCTGAGTGGGACCTATTATGAATTCTATCCGGGTTTGTAAAGTAAACCAAGGACCCAGGGAAGACTCATGGCTACTAGAGTTCTGGTCTTACTAAAGGTCATTCTCTCAGATCCATCTTACTGAAAATTGGTTTCAGAAGGTCAGTCTCTCTAAAGGTCAATCTCACTGAAGGTCATTCTCACTGAAGGTCAGTTAAAGGCCAATCTTACTGAAGGTAGTCTTGCTAAAGGCCTACTTCTCTGAAGGTCAGTCTCTCAGAAGGTCAGTCTTACTGAATCATCATCTTATTGAAGATTAAAATCTCAGCTGAACAGCAGAGATTGCTGGAGGCTGAGAAGCCATCCCTGTCCCAACGCATAAACCGGGGAAGGGACTCTTGGTTCCACTTGGCCACTGTGCAACTTGGGTTCAATACCCATGGCCTTTGCCTTCTTCCTTCTTTCTTGTGGAGATGGGGACTGGAACCTTTTAGGAGCAACCTATGAGATAGAGACTGTTCAGGGGACACCTGACTCAGTCACAAGGACAGGCGGTTCCCAAACAGGGGGCTGTCCTCTATTTAGATCAGTCCTCTGATTCTCACCAAGCAGACACCCCTACCCCCACCCTGCCCCACTGGCCTTCAGAACATTCAGCTCTGGGAAGTGTTGGCTCTTTGTTCCAGTGCACCAGAATAGCAACCTACCAGATTCGGTTCCTGTTCCTTTTGAGTCTTTAAACACAGCCAGAGCGGAGGAGTCTCATTAGAACAAGCCAGACGTGACATCAAATGAAAACCCAAGCGCCAGAGGGGAACAGGATATGGAAGACCAGATGAAAACCCCTCCTCCCACTGCAGTGGCTGGTGGTGGCCGTGGCCTTGCTGATGAACCCAGGAGCCCCGAGGCCCAGGTCTTCTCCTCACTCATTGCCTTTGATCAGAGTCTGAGGCAAAAGCCTGACACAAGCCCACATACTGGACATCACAGGACAGGGCAGGTGGAAAGAGAATTGCCATTTTGTTTCTCCTACTCAGTGGCCTCTAGGAGGAGGGAGGATGGGGAGTGAGTGTTAAATGGGGACCGAGCTTCAGTTCTGCAAGATGAACAGTCCTGGAGACAGAGAGCAGTGGTGGATGCCCACAATGTGAATGTGCCTACTGCTGCTGAGCTTACAAATGACCGTTTTTTCCCTTTTCTCTATATTTTTCCAGAATTTTAAAATTAAGTAAATGAAAGAGGCTCCTCCTGTGGTCTCACCCAGCTCTGTCTACCAGCCCCCAACCCTCTGCATGGAAAGCTCAGGGCTAGTCACCATGACCTTGCTGGAGGAGCCATCTGCTGGGGCCTCCTTAGCAGTGGTGGCATTCAGCACTCAGGCCACAGGAGGGAATTATGGTAGCCCCTGGCTCCGTCCAGGAGGGTAAAGCTGGTTGACCTTTCCTGGCCTGTCCTTTGAGTCCAAATTTTCCAGCCTTGCCTCCCTACACACAGGCCTCTTATCCATGGAGGCGGCCCCGGGTGTCCATGATGATGTTCTGGTGGATGGTTGCCTCTGAGGCCCTCTAGTATCCACTTTGCCTTGCCTTTTCATGGTCACAGTCATCACAGGTTTGCTTTCTGTTATGGGAAAGGAGACACTGAGAGGGTTCAAATCCCAGCTCAGCCAATTTCTGGCTATGTTCCTTGGGCAGCTTACATAGGGTAGCTATTCTTCAGTTTCTATCCCTCTAAAGTGGGGGTCATAACATTTCCTTATTATTGTTATAGGATTAAGTTAATCTGTACTCTAAACCAACCATGGACAGAGAGAGGCAGCTGTGTATGGCTGACCGCCTGGGTGGGCTGTGGAGCCAGATGGTAGGGATGGTGTTGAGCAGGTGACTCCGTTTCTCTCTGCCTCTTTTCTCTTCTGGGTAATGGGGATAATAGTACTCTACTGTTGCAGGATTGCATACTGTATAATTAATTCAGAAGACTGAGCATGCTGTCTGCATGCATTTAGGGTTTGATAAATGTTATTCACCATTGTTTATCATTAAGAAAAATGAGGATACAAAAAAATTTCCAGATAAAGAAATTGTGGTATATATACATATTGGAATAGTACTCATGCATAAAGAAGAATGAAATTATGGCATTTGCCAGAAAATGGATGGAACTGGAGACTATCATGCTAAGTGAAATAAGCCAATCCCCCAAAACCAAGGGCCAAATATTTTCTCTGATATGCAGATGCTGACTCACAATGGAAGGGGGCAAGAATAGAGGCCCATTGTATTAGACAAGGGGAATGAAGGGCAGGGAGGGAGGATGGGAATAGGAAAGACAATAGAATGACAGGACATAATTTTCCTATGTTCATATATGAATATACAACCAGCAAAATGTCACATCATGTACAACTGCAAGAATGGGATCCTAATTAGAACAAGTTCTATACCATGTATATATAATATGTCAAAAAAACCACTCTATTGTCATGTATATCTAAGAAGAACAAGAAAGAATAAGCCAACATGAAAAATATTCATAGGTGTATTATGAACACTTCTGAAAGTATTCTGCATTTGGGGTATAAACTAGGAAATCTGTCCTAGGGGCTTCCTTCCCCACCTGATGTAGAACTGTACTTAAATAGTCAACATTCAAGTCAGTGTGCTATTTTGTTTATATACTAATCATCATGGGATTTAGAAAAAGTTGTAAAGCACACATACACACACACAGATGGAAGGACTCCAGAAAGGAGCAGAAGGGCAGAGGTTGGTGATGTGGTCTCATGTGTCCCCCCTGCCCCAGCACCATTACCCTGTGACAATTGCCATTGTCCAAGATCTTGCAAATGGAGCACCCATGTTGGCATCTCTCAATCTTGACTATGCTTGAAAGAAGTGGACAAACAAGAGCCAGGACAGGATGTTTCTGAAAAGTCAACCCTGATGGGCAAAGTGTATAAGCTCTTCTCTGCATCCTCCTTGTGTCCTTCTAAGGCCAAAGGAGATCCTTTAGGTGTCATTTCCATCCATACACAAACCATGCAGAGTGTTGGTATCAGATTTGGTTCTTTCAAATATTTGGAAGTCTACTGTAAGCCAGACACTCTCAAACAGGATTTCTAAGGCCTCAGATTACTGGGTGTTTTCTTAATTCATAAAAGAAAAGAGATCTAAAAGATCAAGAGTTGCCCAGTGTCACACAGCAGCTATAAAACAAGCTGGGATTGGATCCTCTCTTGAGGACTTAGGATTAGCTCCCTTTCAATTATTGTCAAGAGTAGGACAATAGAAACTGAGCACTCATCACGGCAATTTTTGGTTCCCCTCATCAAAGGTACAATATGTAAACCAAGGGGTAGAAATCATCAGAGTGGCAGAATTAGTGGTCTCTTATATCTAGTTTTTTACACCAGAGTTTGTTGTTAGGCTCATTCAAATCATATTCTGATTAAATTCCAGTAACTTTGTTAGTTTTCTGCCACTTTCATCTCATTCTCAGTGTAAGATTTTAAAACATTTATTTAATAAATAAAAGAGTGCCATGTGAAAAAGATACATACAGAACATTCAGTCTAAGGAAAGTTAGACAGCCAC
The DNA here is from genome assembly GCA_004024805.1 of Geosciurus inauris. NCBI lineage: Eukaryota > Metazoa > Chordata > Mammalia > Rodentia > Sciuridae > Geosciurus > Geosciurus inauris. The sequence goes on along the minus strand of PVHX01005479.1, from coordinate 17,285 downwards.
TATACACTGAGGTCCAAGAATGTTATGGTGTGTCATGGGAGCAGAGCAGGAATTCAACCAAATATGGCAGGCAGAGGTGACAGGAAAACTTTTGCAGGAAGTGATCTGAAAACGAAGAGGACTTAACCAGGTGGAGGGGTGGAGATGATGGTAGAGAGTGTGCCTCAGGATCTGATTTTTTTTTTTTCCTTTGAACCGGAAAGGAGAATTTGATGCGTTCCAGGAAGAAAAGAAGCTCAATGTTGGTTGGATCAGAGCATATAGAGAAATGAAATGTGTCCAGAGAAAAAAGAGCCTCATGGGCCTTTGTTAAGGAATTAGGACTTGATCCAAAGGCTGTAAAATTGTTGAGCTAGGTTTCATAACCACATTTGTGTTTCTCACTCTGGACTTTGAGTCTCCCCTTCAGTGAAGCCTCCATGGTGCCACAGTGAGCTTGTGTATGAAACTTCTTGAGGGTCAAATGAAGACTGTTCCCCCTAATCTGGGAACCAGTTTCAGTCTTCAGAGGTGAGTTCAAGTTTGTTTAAGAGCTATCCTTTGTTCGTATAGGAATGCCAAAGTAAAATCATTCTCAGTTTGATATCTGGGATGATTACATGACAAGTATCTGTAGTATGAATTAGACCTTGAATGTTTACAATGTTTTGGAAGAATTTTTACTTCAAGCAGAAAACCACTATGAGATCGATATGTATGTGCACATAGAAAGATCCTAATAATAAAATATACAAACTTTCCCCTGGGAAAAACAGGACAGTGAAGAAATAAACCTCCATGTTTCATGTCCCTGGGGTGTATCCCACGTGGCATAGTTTTTGTTAATGATTTTATCAACTTCTGGTGAAATTTTAATGGACATACATTGTTTTTATAATTAGCCTGTTAAAGAGCTCTTACCCTACTCAAAGACACACACTTTTAAGAACAGGAATTTATTTCATACAGTCAAAACTTCAAAAAGCATTACTGGCCTTCATTAGAGTGGTCTTTTGAGTTATACATAACTTAAAAAGAGGTAGGGACTGAAAAAAACTAAACTAAAATTCAAAAGATAAATTTATCAGTTAACACTGATAACTGCTGCTGCTAACTCTACACCATTATGAAACCTGTGAATTCACCTTTGGCATTGGCCAAAAATTGGCCTCATTTAACACTGCTTTCATAAGAGTGTTAGAAAAAAACCAAATAGAACCCTTATTATTCTTTCAAAATTGTTAGTGCAAACTATGTTCATTTGTCAAAGAGTTAAATGCAATGTGTGCTCTGAGTTTAAAAAAAAGTGTGTTTTAAATAAGACTTTAAACAAAGATTTCTAGAGTTTTAGATCCACTGCTGGCTGCTTAGAAAATAGCTTTCTTGGTTTGGTTCACAATGCCGAAGTCTTCCCCAAGAAGGGCTATCCAAAAGAGTGTCCTGCCCTGAGGACAGAGGTCAGGGCACAGGCTGAGCTCAGTCCATCCTCCACTTGCTTCCTGATCTTCACATCTGTGTCTGTGAGACAGGCCCCAGTGTGGGATATAGGTCATTCTTTTCTGCATTCTTTTTCTTTTCATCCTCATCAAACTGAGCCTCGACCTCTGCTGGATTGATGTAAGTGTAGAATTTAGCCATGATGGCAAATATTACACAGACGACCAGAAGCAATGCAGCAAACAGAATGTACTCAGCCCACTGTGAAGGAATCAGAGTTGGAGCAAGACAAAACAAAACAAGTCATACTAATGTGAATACTGAGTGTACATTTTCTTGCTATGTCTAGGTACAAGTTGCTGTGGATTAAATTGTTATGGAAAATTAGTAGCAACCAATACAGATTCAGATTGGGTAGCTTTTCTTCAATGCCCAAGTGAAAGACAACATTTTCTAATAGCATGGAGGTGGAGAGACACAAGATTTTGGAAAGATGAAAGAAAATTTCTAAAATATTCAGGCCTTAAGATAACATGGCCAGGGGCTGGGATTGTGGCTCAGTGGTAGAGCGCTTGCCTCGCATGTGGGAGGCACTGGGTTCGATCCTCATCACCGCATATAAATAAATGAATAAATAAAGGTCAATCAACAACTAAAAAAAATTAAAAAAAAAAAAAAAAAAGATAACATGGCCAAAGCCAGGCACGGTGGCGCATGCCTGTAATCCCAGCACTTTGGGAGGCTGAAGCAGGAGAATCGCGAATTCAAAGCCAGCCTCAGCAATGGCGAGGCGCTGAGCAACTCAGTGAGACCCTGTCTCTATATAAAACACAAAATAGGGCTGGGGATGTGGCTCAGTGGTCGAGTGCCCCTGAGTTCAATCCCTGGTACAAAAAAAAAAAAAGATAACATGGCTGGTGCTGGAAGGATGTGAACCAAGAGAATACCAAGCAGCGCCCTTATGGGAAAAAGAATATGCTGAGTTTTGTCAAGGTAACACCCCCATGTTATTCCTGGGTGCACCTTGTGTTCATGAGCCTGCAGCAATAGCACACCCCTGATGTGAGCTGATCAGGAAATGATAAAGAATGTGGGAAGAGACAACCATGATGCCATAGTGCTGAAGGAAAGTGTTGAAGTGTCAAGAAAGCCCTCATTTTATTAGAGCTGGAAAAATTACAACCACTCAAGGATGGCTTTAACTTCAGGTATTATAAATGTCTAGAGAATATGTCTAGTGTAGGGCTATTGAACTGTATTAACTAAGGCTAAGAAAGATAGTTCCTTTAATAGTAAACCACACTAGGGTATATGTACTTTAACTCAGTTGGGTTATTTTGGTTGTCAACTTCCAAAGTGTGGCACCAAGTGAAATTAAGAATCAGCACACACGGGCCTGGGGTTGTGGCTCAGTGGTAGAGCACTTGCCTGGCATGTGTGAGACTGCGTTCGATCCTCAGCACTGCATATAAATAAATAAACAAATAAATAAACAAACCCATTAACAACTAAAAGATAAAAAAATAAATTAAAAAAAAAAGAATCAGCACACACTTTGCGAGAAGACCATTGGTAGCAACTATCTGGCCAGTCTGGCAGTCTTATCTAGCCATCAACCCAATGATCATGTATTAGAGGTGGCTGGGAAGGGTCTTGGCGATGACTATTAACAGATAAGGCAGAGGTACATCCACTTCGCTCTCCCATCCCGTACCTGTTCGCCGAAACGGCCTACCCCTGCCACGATGAGCACGATGATGTTGCCCACAGCCACTGTCAGCAGCCATCCCGCTTGCAGCACGGATTTCATGTTGGAAGGAGCCTGAGGAAACAAAGGAAAGAGAATCTCAATCTGGATCTCAGGCTCGGAGCAGAACCCAGCTCACTGACTAGCCTCATGGGCAGTCTATCCACCCTAGAAGTGCATACTAAAGGCCCGCTCGCTTCATTTAAACATAAAACGGGTAACTAGGTGCTCAGCATTGCCCCTGCAGGAGCGTACAGGAATCCCTGTACTTCTTCTCCACACACTCGCACAGTGCTCCCTTTAGTAAAATGGACAGAGCTGCAGGAGAACTGATTCAATTTCTGCAGGAGAGTTTCCAAACAAAGCCACCCATGGCATGTCCTTCCCCCAAATGGAGGCTGCTCTCTGGGATACAAGCTTGCCCTTTGTGGCTTCTCTGCCATGTCACCAAAACTGTCTTCAAAGTCTCATCACCTATATTATGGTCATCTCCTTTCTTAGACTGTGAGGTCATCACAGAAAGGAATTATCTAGATCCCGGTTACCACTTTACTACAAAAATAGAAGGCACTAGAAATTGTGGGTTATAGTGACAATAACTGCAGTTTTAAAATAGTTCAGACACTAAGCTCTAATGTGCATATCAATAAAATTTGCCTTATTTGTCTGATACACTTAAAAGCAATATAATAAAATTTCTAAAAGTTAGATCTTATTTGCTGTTTTCACTGGTAGCTACAAAGAGATCTCAACTGAATCTTAAATATGATGAGGATTCAGACCTATAAATGAACACATTTATGAACAGTTGGTAGCATTAGCTTATTTCAAAATGTAGAATCTACCACCATGATCCTGGCAGCAGTCATGAATACTGTTTTTTCTACTTAGGACTCTAACTTCTAATTTGACCGTGGTAATCCAGACACACAATGGACACATGCTCAAAAGCTAACAGCCGGGCTGGGATTGTAGCTCAGCGGTAGAGCGCTTGCCTTGCATGCGTGAGGCCATGGGTTCGATCCTCAGCACCACATACAAAGCAATAAAATAAAGACATTGTGTCCATCTACAACTAAAAAAATATATATATATATTAAAAAAAAAAAAAAAAAGCTAACAGCCTGGTTTTCTTACTCAGTGATGTCCTCGTCAACCTCAAAGACCTTATTCTGTGGAAAATACCATAATGCTTTCTAGAATTTTTAAAAACTACAAACATGCAGCTATTCCAGATTTAAATGAAGTCTCAGCAGCATTTTATGAAGCCAGGGGTGGGAAGGTCACGGGGGTGGGTGGTAAAGACAATGAACAAGAAACCTGGGAATATGAGAACTCCAGTCCTGTAATAGAGAAGACCACCTCGCCACAGGTGAGAAGGAAATACTGTGGGATTTGCAGAGCCATGTTAACTGTGTTGGGCGGAATATCTTCAAACTCCTCTGGTTTGGGGCAGCCATTAGCCTAAACCATGAAGGAAAAGCAGGAAGCTGAAACTGAAGTCAAGGTAGCTTCTAGAATAACAACTGTTCCCACAGGCAAACAGCTCAACCCTCTAGGTTCCATCAAGCAATTTATGGAGTAAGTACATATGTTAAATGTGCAAGTACAACACTGCCCTTCGTGTTTGTATGGGGTGACCTCGGTGGGAATGGAAAATATGTTCACTAGCATTTTCCTTTTAAATAACACAGGAGATTAGAAATCAGGTGTGTTTAAAACACTGCCATCCCTTTGAACTCTATGTTCTTAAGGTCCATGTTAATAGTCTAAGAGCTGGGTGTTGTGGTTCTTGCCTGTAATCCCAGCTACTCAGGAAGCTGAGGCAGGAGGATTGTGAGTTCAAGACCAGCCTGGGCAATATAGCAAGACCGTCCCAAAATGAAAAAAATAAAAAGAGCTGGGGGAGTAGCTCAGTGGTAGAGAGCTTACCTAGCATGTTTGAGACCTTGGGTTCAATTCCCAGGCAAAAGTAATAATAATAATAATAATAATAATAATAATAATAATAGTCTATAAAGAAGCAATGGATACTAGTCAACATGAACTTCTAGTCAGTGTAAATCAGTCTGAGGATTCTCTTCTCGTGGTTATCCTAAGTCAAGAATTAATTAAAGAAATAATTAATTATAAGCCCATTTACACTACAAATCCTAATATTCCTCTTACTAAATTAAGAGAATGTCGTTAGTGGAACTTCTGATACGATGGAATGAGTTACTGACCTCCCTTTTGATCACATACGTATAAGCACTACCAAATTCAAGGTTTAAAGATTCAAAATCACGTGTACATGCTTGTGAAATCTCTGTTGAGCTTATTGTGAAGCTTTTTCTATAAAAAGAAAGAATAACATAGTTAACGTTCTTGGTATTAAAGCCTCAAAAAATACTTGACACTCTTATATTGGAAGCCAAGTGTCCAGTAGATACTTACGTGCCAGAAGGGAAAAACTGGTATTTGCTGGCATTGTGACTGGTGATGTTTTCAAAAACTTTCCCATCCATTGTGATGCTGATCATCTCATTAAAAGTATTTACAAATCTGAAAGAGAAAACCATGGTCTGGTAACTGAACCACATAGCAATTTACTATAGGTCACAGAACATGTACCTGATATTGGGCTATGACCCTTTTTTAAAGGAACTGAAGATGCTTACAGAAAATTCCTGGAGTCTAAAGACAGACAGTTTAGCAACACTAGCTTGCCCTTGCTTGCCCACTCATGACAACAACCGTGAGAGAATTGATTTAACACTGTATTTATACATGTTGGGTACTGTTCTAAGTACTTTGCAAGTATTGCCTCGTCTACTGACATTTGAGGATATTAAGGAGGCACTGAGATAGGGACTGAGCTCTTCCCCTTCCAGAAGGCAATGTGCTTTGTGTTCCTTGGTTCAGAAGTGTTAAAGAAGTGAAGGACCCAAAACAGAAGTTGCCTAGTACCTAGAACACAGCACCCAAAAGGTTTTCTTCTGGAGGCAGGGGAGGAAGGCTTGTTACCTCTAGGAGCCTGTGACAGCGAAGGGTCACAAGGCTTACAGAGGAGGAAGTGGGCCAACCCAGTGAAAAGAAAGTTTTAAGAAATTTCCCCCAAAAGCTGGAGACCCATGTGGCCCTGGAGGGACAGTTAGCAGCACCCTACAGGAGTGGAATAACCAATGAGCTTGGGCTAGGCTCCAAGTTTTCCAGACTCAGCAAGTTTCCCCTGCCTCAGCCTCATGTGGAACCAGATGAGTTGTCTGCCTTCCTGGGACCAGGCAGGTGGTGAACAGCAAGGACAGGTGATTAGAGATCACTTCCTCAGACATACCAGCCTGTATGTACCACTCTAGGAATGAGGCAGGTGCTGCCTAAATAAGATCAGGTCATTGTTTCCTACCAAACATGGAAATGAAGGTTTATAGCAGATTATCCAATTTAGAGGGCAAAAAGTAATAATGGTGTACATCTAAGTACTAAAAAGAGCAATTCAGCCTTTACATTTCTAAAATATGTGACCAAGTTTCATCAGCTTTGTGACACATATCAATTCAATAGAGTAGTTTATATATGTAATTTATAAAGGTATCATATTTACACATAGTTGGGCTCATGCTCAAAATGTTTTTATTAAAAATGATCAAAAGTTTAAATATCACTGGCCTAGAGAAACTTCCTATATTTGAACAAAGAAACAGGTAAGAATGTGGATTGTGGCATTGTTTGGAAATTGAAGAAAGGAATGAATAAATAAATTGTGACATATCCATTGCAGTGGAATACTCTGCAGTGGTAAAGTGAATGGATAAGAGATGTATACATATCAATATGGCTAAATATTAAAATAATATCATAATATATTTTATAATATCTATACTATTATAGAATAACACACAGGACATAACTTTTATATCACATTAAGCTTAAAAAAATACATCAACAACATATTGTTTATGGATACTGTTATGGTTTATGTATTAGGTATGTCCAAAAACTCATGTGTAAGACAATACAAGAAAGTTTAGAGGAGAAATTATTGGGCTGTCAGAGTTTTAACTCATAAGTTAAGTGAATTGATCCACTGATGGGATTAACTGAATGGTAACTGAAGGCAGGGAGGGTGTGGCTGGAGGAAGTGAGCATTGGAGGCACGCCTTTAGGGTATATGTTTTATATCTGGTGAGTGGAGTCTCTCTGTTTTCTTATCATCATGTGAGCCACTTCCCTTCACCACACCCTTCTACCGTGATGCTCAGCTTCACCTGGAGCCCCACGGAATGGAGCTGGCTATCTATGGACTGAGACATCTAAAACCATGAGCCCCCAAATAAATTTTTCTTCCTTTAAAATTGTTCTTGTCAGGGGCTGGGATTGTGGCTCAGTGGTAGAGTGCTTGCCTTGCATGCGTGAGGCACTGGGTTCGATCCTCAGCACCACATAAAAATAAATAAATAAAGATATTGTGTCCATCTACAACTAAAAAAAAAAAATTAAAAAAAAAATTGTTCTTGTCAGGTCTTTTAGTCACAACAGTGAAAAAGCTGACTGAAACAAAAATTGGTACTGAGAAGTGGAGTTGTTGCTGTGACTAACCTAACCATGTGGTTCAGAAGCTTTTGTAGCCTTTTGGAATTTGGGGGAGGAATTTTGAGATGTTTGGCAGTGCAAGATGGAAATGCTTTAGATTGTTGTAAGTGGGCCTTAATGGTTGATTTTGGTGGGAGCTCAGAAGAGCAAAATGCCAATAGGACCATGGACAGTAAAGACAGGGCTCAAGAGAGTTTAGAGGAAAAAGAGGACACTATTGGAAATTGGATTAGAGGGCATTTGTGTTATGTTCTGGCTGAGAATTTGTCTGACTTTTGCTTGTGTCCAGAAGCTTTCTGTGAGGCTAATTTTAAAAGCAATGGACTTCTTAATCTGGTGAAAAAAATTTCAAGACAGTATAGCATTCAGGTGGTGGTGTGGACATTGCTGGTGGCTTTTAGCCAAATTTATTGTGCAGGAACAGAAAGCAGAACAGAAAGATTTGAAAAACTTCCATGTGAAAAGTGGGATTAAAACTGGGGCTAAGAAAGTTTCAGTTGTTAAAGAAATTACTGCCACTAAAGAAATACTAAAGACTTTGTTCAGAGACAATAAGAAAGATGGCTTGAGGGCATCAGGAACTGGCAAGATCATATGTATCACAGACTCAAAAAAGCAAAAGTAAAAATTCTCATGAAGCCGGGTGCGGTGGCTCAAGCCTGTAATCCCAGCACTTAGGGAGGCTGAGACAGGAGAATCGCGAGTTCAAAGCCAGCCTCAGCAACGGCAAGGCGCTAAGCAACTCAGTGAGGCCCTGTCTCTACATAAAACACAAAATAGGGCTGGGGATGTGGCTCAGTGGTCGAGTACCCCTGAGTTCAATCCCCAGTACCAAAAAAAAAAAAAAAAAATTCTCATGAGAAGAGACCAATGGGGCACCCTGCTTGCATGAGGGGGCCAAGGAAGTTTTTTCAATGTGCTTAGCCATACAGGTACTCAGAGGCTGCTGCAGCTATGGTCCCTGGAGGCCTGGCCACTGCTCAAGGTGGCTGTAGACCTTGGCAGCAACCATCTTGTGCTGGTTCTGCAGGATTGCAGGATGCTAGAGTTAGGGGGTCATGGAGGCTTCCACCATGACTTCAGAGGGAGGTCTGGGAGGCCAGGCAAAGTGCAGCAGGGTCAGAGTCCCTGTGGGCACCCCTTGAGAGGGCAAGGCATAGAGATGTGAGGAAGAAGCCAAAGCTGTAGTGGAGACATGCAAGATTAAGGAATGTCAGTACTGTGGAACGTCCGTTGAGGAAGGCTGCAGGAATTGAGCCGAGATCAGCCAACAGAAAGGCCAGTTGGGCTGCAATCAACAAGGCCACAGGGGTGGAGTGACACAAGCCCTTTGGACAGGACCTCACAATGCCATGTACCCCAAATGCCAGACGTAGAGTTACTGGACTTGTTTGTCCAGCTGAATTTCAGTGTTGTTTTGATGCTATTCCTTCTTTCTGGGCCTTTATTTTTGTGAACAGAAATGTTTACTTTGTACCTTTATATATTGGATACCTGTAAATTGCTTTTGATTTTTTAATAGGATCTCATGATGCAAGCTTGCCCTGAGTCTCAAAGGACGCTTTGGACTTGATCTTTTGGGCAATCTTGAACAGTTTAGACTATGGGGACTCTTGGAAATGTACTAAATGTATTTTGCATTATGAGATGAGCATGAGCTTTTGGGGGCTAGAGGTGGAATATTATGGGTTAGATATGAAGTGTCTCCTAAAAGCTCATGTGTGAGACAATGAAGTAGGTTTAGAGGAGAAATGATTGGGTTATGAGAGCCTTAACCCAATCAGTGTGATTACTCTCCTGATGGGATTAACTAAGTGTTAACTGAAGGTAGATAGGATATAGCTGGCCGAGGTGGGCCTTGGGAGCATGCCTTTGGGCATATATTTTGTATCTAGCAAGTGGAGTGTCTGCTCACTAATCATCATGTGAGCTGCTTCTCTCTACCATGCTCTTCCACCATGATGTTCTGCCTCACCTTGAGCCCTGAGGAAGAGCTTGTTATTTATGGATTGAGATCTCTGAAACCATGAGCCCCCAAATAAACTTTTCCTCCTGTATAATTGTTCTTGTCAGGTATTTTAATCACAGCAGCAAAAAAGCTGACTAAAACAGATGTATATAATTTATATCAATAGGTAATGTTAATAATGCATGAGAAGGATCAATATCAAATTCTCAACTGGTTTTTCACTAAAGTATCACCATTTTATTTTAAAGTTTCTATTTAAGCAATCATTTAGGTGTTTCGACTTACTGATAACTGTAATCAAAAGGATTCTATTTGCTTAAACTTTTTTTTTTTTTTGGTACAGGGGATTGAACTCAGGGCACTCGACCACTGAGCCACATTCCCAGCCCTATTTTGTGTTTTTATGTAGAGACAGGGTCTCACTGAGTTGCTTAGTGCCTCGCCGTTGCTGAGGCTGGCTTTGAACTCGCAATTCTCTTGTCTCAGTCTCCCAAAGTGCTGGGATTACAAGCGTGAGCCACCACGCCCGGCTTGCTTAAACTTTTGTATGTTCTTCCTTTAATTCACATTACTCAGAAATCTGACTTGTTGAAATTCTTGAAGTTGTCCTATTTATCAGTTATTTTCTAGCATTGGGTGTCTAGGACTTCCTTTTTGTAATGTGTTATCTCTGGGGCATTACTAAAATAATACAACCCTTGATCCATTAAGGATTTGATGTTTCAGTTAATAGAAAAAGGTTTCCGATTTATCTTTTACCACATGGATGGATGTGATGGTGGGTTCAATGTGTTAATCTCATGTGTCTCTCTTCATTTCCAAGATTTCATCAAAGACAATTTAAAAAAAAAAAAATAAGTCTTTTTAGCAGTACCAAAACAAGAAAGGATACCACAATCTAAATTTCCCAGTTTCTAAAATTAGGACATTTCTGAGGAAATCAAAGCAAGGGAAACCACAGTCTGAAGCAAAAATGAAAGTCCAGAGGTCCTTCTGGCTCAGAATCAAATACAGGAAAGCACCAGCAGGTCGTCGCCAGTGTATTTCCCTCCAGATCTATGGGCAGCTGTGTGTATGTGCATGTAGGTGGGATGGAAGGATGGATCCAGAGATCTGAAAGAAAGTGTTGTGGACTGAGCTATCTCCCTCCCAAGTTCCCATGTTGGAGCACAAGACCTCGGTACCTTAGAATGTGACTATTTAGGGAGAAGGTCCTTAAAGAGATAAAATGAGGTCACCAGGGTGGGCCTTAATCAAGTATGACTGTTGTCTTTATATGAACAGCAGAGCAGGACACAGGCATGCACAGAGGGAAGACCACGCAAAGATGCACAAAGGCAGCCCTCTGTAAGCCAAGGAGACAGGCCTCACAAGAAACCAACCCTGCTGGTGCCTCCACCTTGGACTTCCAGCCAGAGGAACTATTAGAACATAAATTCCTGTGTAAATAAGCCACCCAGTGGGTGGTAGTTTGTCATGGCAGCTCTGGAAAACTCAAATATAAGAGAACAAAGAAAATGAAGGAAGGAACAAAAAGTTGAAAGTGCCTTGCGCTGCTAAGATGAACAAAATCATAACCATGTTAGTTACACTGCAAGGAAGTTTGGGAGTTGTCAAGAGAAAGAAGGCACAAAGAGCCTGGTGAGAAGTAAAGTCAGTCACAAACACCCCAGGCACAGTTTTTTTTTCTTTTCTTTTTTTTTTTTTTTTTTTTTTGGTACTAGAAATTGAACCCAGGGGCACTTGACCACTGAGCCACATCCCCAGCCCTATTTTGTGTTTTGTGTAGAGACAGGGTCTCACTGAGTTGCTTAGCGCCTAAGCCATTGCTGAGGCTGGCTTTGAACTTGCGATTCTCCTGTCTCAGCCTCCCTAAGTGCTGGGATTACAGGCTTGAGCCACCGCGCCCGGCTCAGTTTTTTTTTTTCTTTTCAATTTAAGCAAGTGCCAGCAGGTAAGAAGCCATAGAAGCCAGACTCCAAAACTCTGGGAGAAAATGGATCCAACCAAGAAACCAAGTGTGAGAAAAGAAAAAGGCATGTTCAGGCATTCAGGGACTTGAATTTACCTTGTAGCTTCTGATGGTAGGATATTTGAGGATAGGCTGCAGCAAGACCAGAAAGGAGTCCAAGAAAGGGACACAGAATCCAAGGCAGGAAGGCGCTCACCTGGTATATGGTGGAAAAGCCTATGAGGACCACGCCTTAGAGGGACACAGAGCAGGTACTTATAGGAAAGAACAGAAGCTGTACAAGAAAGCCCCAGTCAGGGGCTGGGGTTGTACCTCAGTGGTAGAGCACTTGCCTAGCATGTGTGAGGCACTCAGTTTGATTCTCAGCACCACATAAAATAAAATAAAGGTCTATCAACAACTTAAAAAAAAAAAAAAGCAAGCCCTGGTCGGCTGAAAGCTAACAAGATAGACACCCTTCATGGACTGTAAGAGGATTTTCCAATTTACCTTGACATTCAGAAGATTTGAAGTTGAGGGATATGTTTTCAAGGCTATAGTCACAATCCTTCTCTTTTAGACCACTCATACTTTTATGATATTATGAATAATATTTATAAAGCCCTATTATAAATCCTGTTTATTGATTTATTTTTTAAGACTCAACCTAGTACATGGAAAACACAGGAACATAAATATGATAAACATCCATAATATGAAACAAACTAGAGGTGAGGAGAGATGAAACATAGAAGGTAATTTCTGCATTAGTAAGGTAACAGATGTCATCCTAATAATATACATATGTCTCCATTATTTTGTGTTTCAGTGTTAACTAACTAGTAAAAACTAAAATTAGAATTTGAAACGGGAACTGGGGTTGGGGTTAATGCATTCACATTGCACTGTGTATTGATAATTCTTTTTTTGCTGAGTAGTAGTTCATTGGGTGGATGCTCTATAGCCTGTTTATCACTAAGTACATATGGGTGATTCCTAATCTTTGGTGATTATGAATAGAGGCTCTTTAAACATCTGTGTACAGATTTCTACATGGCATAAGTTTGCATTTCTCTAGTAAATACCCAGGAGAAGGATGACTAGGTTGGATAAGTACGTGTTTACCCCCTTAAGAAATCACCATACTGCTTTTCAGAGGGGCTAATCATATTGCACACCTGCTAGCGGTGCATGGGAGGGCCAGATGCTCTGTATCCTCATCAATACTTGGTACTGTCAGTTTTTTTTTTAATATTTTTAATTTGTTGATGAATCTTTATTTTATTCATTTGTTATTTATATGTGGTGCTGAGGATCGAACCCAGTGCCTCACGCATGCTAGGCAAGCGCTCTACCACTGAGCTACAGCCCCAGCCCCCGTACTGTCAGTTTTTAAAAACGATTATATCCAGCTTTAATTTATATTTCCCTGGTGGCCAGTGATGTTGACTATCTTTTCATGTCCTTATTTATCATTTGTATGTCTTCTCTTGTGTTAAAATTTTTTGCTTTGTTTTTTGTTTTTAAATATTTTTTAGTAATAGATAGACACAATACCTTTATTTATTCATTTTTATGTGGTACTGAGGATTGAACCCAGTGCCTTATATGTGCAAGGCAAGCGCTCTGCCACTGAGCCACAACCCCAGCCCCTGCTTTTTTTTGTTTTTTTTTTTTGTTTTTTGGTACTGGGGATTGAACTTAGGGGCACTCGATCACTGAGCCACATCCCCAGCCCTATTTTGTGTTTTATGGAGAGACAGGGTCTCACTGAGTTGCTTAGCACCTCGCCCTTGCTGAGGCTGGATTTGAACTCACAATTCTCCTGTCTCAGCCTCCCAAAGTACAGGGATTACGGGTGTGCGCCTCCACGCCCCGCTCCTGCTTTGTTTTTTAATTGGGTTATTTTCTTATCATTGAGTTTTGAGAGTACTTTATACATTCTGGATATAAGTTCTTGGTCAGACATGTGGTTTCTAAATATTTTTTCCCAATTTATAGTTTATACTTTTATTCTCTTAAGAGTGAGATTGCAGAGATGGAGTAGAGGAAGCTGCATTCCAAGCTGCGCCCTGGCTGGGTACCAAAGCAGTAGGTGTACAGCTTCCTAGAGAGGTGGATAAAAGAGAGATTTTACTAAAATTCAGTATTGGTCATTCAAAGCAGCTTAGGGACTCAGAAATTTGGGTATAATAAACAAAGAAGAAAAAATATATTAGGCTAGGTATGTTGCTCAGTAGCAGAGTGCTTGCCTAGCACGTACAAGGCCCGGGGTTCACTCCCCAGCACTACAAAATAAATCAATAAAAGTCCTGCTTATTAAAAAAATCACAACTAGGATTTTTAAAAGTTAAAATGAAATTAAAAAAAGAATATATCAGAGCTGACCCAGCTGCTGCATGGATGCTGCCAGTGTGAATTTACCACAAAGGGTGGAAGAACTATCTGTTTTGGTGTGGAAAAGCCTGAGATCAAAATGCTGCCTAATCTTAGTTGATCCAGAGGCTGCACTTTGTGCTGGTGCTTGAAAAGCGTGCTCTGTATCTCAGCTGGCTGCGGAGAGCTGAGGCAGGAGCCATCTCGGGGTGAGTGAGCCATGGCAGTGGCGGCTGTGGAACCCAGGAGATCAGAAAACAACAACAGACCCACAAACAGCCACAATATCCCGGCAGGCACCTATCAAGTGACGTAGGGTATGCCAGGTGGAACATAAGTGAAACAGGTGTGGAGTAGACTATAGGGGGGCAGGTGAATACACTCAGGGACTAAGCCCAGGAAGGCTCTGCTCCTGGGCACTCCCTGCTCCATGATTGGATTTTGTGGGAGGCTCCTGAGAACCAGACTTATAGAAGAGACTGGCTACTGTGTAGACTTAGGTCAATCTAGTCTTTCTAAAGAAGATCCCAGCCAACAAAGCCCCAGAGGCCTGAGTAGACCTCAGTGCCTGGACCTCTCCTCACAGACCACTACAGATATGGTACCCTGGGAGTGCACCCAACTGGTCCGAATGGACGATACACCAACTGACAGTATGTCCTAACACATCCCACCTCATACTGGTGAAAAGGGAAGCTGAGTCTTACACCAAACGGCTTCAATCTTGGGCCACTCCAACTGGCAGCTCAGAGAGCAACACGCAAAAAGGAAGGGGCTAACACCCTACCCCTTGCTCTCTCTATCCATATACAACACAAGAAGAATTGGAAAGAAAGACTGTTGGACATAGACAGTGACCACCCAATCTGGTCAACTATTTTGACCACCTCAGTGGAGATAGTTCCTTCATTCTTCATTAAGATATTTTAAAAATTTTATTTTTTCCGTGTGTGTGTGTCTGTGTGTGTGTGTGTGTGTGTGTGTATGCATGTGTGTGAAATCTTGCTGTGCTGATTGGTTCAGGGACATATATAAATACATTTGTTCCTTTTTCTCTCATTCTTAGTGTTTTTAAATGTAATTATTTTTTCCTAACATTGTCTTTTGAGTGTTCGGGATTCGGGGATTGTAGATTTTGGTTTGGTTTTATATTACTTTCATTTGTTTATTTCTCTTGTTTCTCTCTTATCTTCTGCTAATGACCAAATTCGGTTGTTTTTCTCCCTCTCCCCCAATACTTTGCTTCTTCTATTCCCCCCGCCCCCACTTTTCATGTAAACATCACCTGCCACATCTCTTTTGCACTCTCTGTTCACTTTTTTAAATTGTACACTCTCTTCTTCTAACTTATTAACACATTTTCTTTTCCCCTAATTAATTGTATTTTACTATCTTTCAGAACTAATTGGCTTATATAACTCCTACCCTCACTATTTTTTTTTTTTTTTTGGGTACTGGGGATTTAACTCAGGGGCACTTGACCACTGAACCATATCCCCATCCCTATCCTGTTCCCACTATTAAAGCTGATACTCTCATTACTGCTGTGAATGACAGAGTTGACATTTGCTGTTTGGTTTAAAGCCAGATCTAGTTCATTATTATTTTTACTGTTGACAATTGCTGAACCCACCATTCCTGCTTATTGGTGATAATTAATGTTAAAGACAACATAGTTGGAACTGGGTACTTATTTAATGCCATATATTGTTTACAGGGTTGCTACTATTGTTTATTTCACCCCATTCAGAAGGTATCAGGAACCTACATGGATACTGAACTAAACACTCCCTGACATTACTCCGACTCAGAAGTGAGGAGACAAAAGCCCCAAACCAACAACAAGGATTCAAGGAGGAACAAAGAGGAACTTCAGTTCCCACTCCTTGGCATCTACTCATACATAAAAAACAGAGAGAAGTTCCAAAACAAACAAGATAATTACTCACAGAAAGACACATGCAAAAAAAAGAGGTTAGGGAATCCACCTCAATCAATGTGCAAGTCCAAGACCTCTATAAACATGAGAAAATAGGCCAACAAATCTCTCCTCAAATCCATAATCCCCCAACAAAGGATCATACTGATAGTGAGGTGGATAAAAGCCCAGAGACAGATTATACAAAACTGATTTATTAAAATGTTTAATGAACTACGAGAAAGTCTAAGGAAGGAATTAAAAGAGCATATACAAGAGATGAAAGACTAATAAAGAAATAGAATAGTGAAAAGAAACCAAGCAGAGCTCCTAGATATGAATGACACAATCAATCAAATTAAGAACTCACTTGAGAGCATCACTAACAGATTCGAATGCATAGAAAATAGAACCTCAGCCCCTGAAGACAGAACTTCAGGCCTTGAAGACAGGGTATGTGATCTTGAGTACACAGAATGTAATAAAGGGAAAAATTATAGAAAATGACTAGAATATACAAGAACTCTGGGACAACATTAAAAGACCAAACCGTGAGAATCACTGGGCTAGAAGAGAACATGGAGATACATACTAAAGGCATTAAGAACATTCTCAATAAGATAAAAAAAAAACTTTTCCCATATCAGAAGTGAGATAGACATCCACATACAGGAGGCTTATAGGACCTCAAATAGACTTAGTCAAATGAGAAACTCATCAGGACATATCATAATCAAAATGTCTAACATAGAAAATAAGGAAAGAATATTAAACACCCACATGAGAGAAACATCAGGTCATATTTAGGGGCAAACAAATAAGGTTCACTTATTATTCTCAGTTCAGACACTAAAATCAAGAAGGGCCTGGAATGAGATATTACAAGCCTTAAAAGAAAACAATTGCCAGTCAATATTACTGTACCCAGGAAAGGTCAGTTTCAAATTTGAGGGGGAAATACAAATTTTCCACAATAAGAATAAACTAAAAGAATTCATGAGCACCAAGTCAGGACCACAAAGAATACTCAAAGATAAACTGCACACAGAGGAACAAAAAACAATTCCCAAAGCTCCCAAGCAGAGAAAGTTCAATAGAAAAATAATCCACTCGCCGGGCGCGGTGGCTCACGCTTGTAATCCCAGCACTTTGGGAGGCTGAGACAGGAGAATCGCGAGTTCAAAGCCAGCCTCAGCAAGGGCGAGGCACTAAGCAACTCAGTGAGACCCTGTCTCTACATAAAACACAAAATAGGGCTGGGGATGTGACTCAGGGGTTGAGTGCCCCTGAGTTCAATCCCCGGTACCAAAAAAAAAAAAAAAAAAAAAAAAAAAAA